>OMLB01018763.1:31512-52991 GCA_900302555.1 Myripristis jacobus | reverse complement strand
CAAGACAATCTTCTGAACTCCAAACTGAATGTCAGAATGGGAAAGAAAGGTGATCTAAGCAACTTTGAGCGTGGCATGGTTGTTGGTGCCAGACGGGCTGGTCTGAGTATTTCACAATCTGCTCAGTTACTGGGATTTTCACGCACAACCATTTCTAGGGTTTACAAAGAATGGTTGAAAAAGGAAAAACATCCAGTATGTGGCAGTCCTGTGGGCAAAAATGCCTTGTTGATGCTAGAGGTTAGAGGAGAATGGGCCGACTGATTCAAGCTGATAGAAGATCAACTTTGACTCAAATAAACACTCGTTACAACCGAGGTATGCAGCAAAGTATTTGTGAAGCCACAACACGCACAACCTTGAGGCGGATGGGGTACACCAGCAGAAGACCCCACCGGGTACCACTCATCTCCACTAAAAACAGGAAAATGAGGCTACAATTTGCATGAGCTCACCAAAATTGGACAGTTGAAGACTGGAAAAATGTTGCCTGGTCTGATGAGTCTCGATTTCTGTTGAGACTTTCAGATGGTAGAGTCAGAATTTGGCGTAAACAGAATGGATCTGTCATGCCTTGTTACCACTGTGCAGGCTGGTGGTGGTGGTGTATTGGTGTGGGAGATGTTTTCTTGGCACACTTTGGGCCCCTTAGTACCAATTGGGCATTGTTTAAATGCCACAGCCTACCTGAGCATTGTTTCTGACTATGTCCATCCCTTTATGACCACCATGTACCCATCCTCTGATGGCTACTTCCAGCAGGATAATGCACCATGTCACAAAGCTCAAATCATTTCAAATTGGTTTCTTGAACATGACAGTGAGTTCACTGTACTAAAATGGCCCCCCAGTCACCATGTATGTATGTACGTATGTATATTGGGGTTGCCATGGCGGTCCGCATAGACGCAGCGGCTTACAGCTGTCCACTCTCGGTGCTGTATTCTATGTTTTTGTATGTGTGAACGGTTGTGTTTTTAGCTGAAAACACCACCATATGTTGGGCAATGTACGTGTACAGTCGTCAGGATCTTTTGAGCTTGGGATTATGCTGCGAAATGCCAATTTCACCGGACTTTCATCGCTACCAGGACATTCCGGAGGACACTGTTAGAACACCGGGGTCTCCGTGGATAGTTCTTCCCAGCGACAAGTTCAAGAGGAAACGTGAACAAACAAAGGAAACAACAGTTGTCAGGACCTTTTGAGCTTGGGATTACGCTGCAAACCCTTGGCCTTCTCTCAGTGAGCTTCATGATGTAGTCACCTGAAATGGTTTTCACTTCACAGGTGTGCCTTGTCAGGGTTCATTTGTGGAATTTCTTGCCTTCTTAATGGGGTTGGGACCATCAGTTGTGTTGTGCAGAAGTCAGGTTGGTACACAGCTATAACAGCCCTATTTGACAACTGTTAGCATTCATATTATGGCAAGAACCAATCAGCTAAGTAAAGAGAAATGACAGTCCATCATTACTTTAAGAACTGAAGGTCAGTCAGTCCAGAAAATTGCAAAAACTTTGAATGTGTCCCCAAGTGCAGTCGCAAAAACCATCAAGCGCTACAACGAAACTGGCTCACAAGGACCGCCCCAGGAAAGGAAGACCAAGAGTCACCTCTGCTGCTGAAGATAAGTTCATCCGAGTCACCAGCCTCAGAAATTGTTAGTTAACAGCACCTCAGATTAGAGCCCAGATAAATAAAAAAAAAAAATAATAACCCTAACCCAGTTATAGAACAAATACAGACATATAGTTAGCCACATCACATTAACACCTCCCAACAGTAGCCCCAAACATTTTTCCCCTTTCACCCAGGGAGGATGAGGAGTTTTCTGACCATCCCAGCTCTGGCTCAGCTGGGAAGGCCAGGAAAAGCAGCCTATGCCTGAATCTCACCACTTCCCACTGTGTCCCCTCTCCCCATATTAAGACAGAGATGGAATTTAACATTTATCTGAATACAAACAGGGGCTGATATCAGTGACAGGCAAAATGCGTTAAAAGCTGATAATTACAAGTTAAGACAAATGCAGCCAAAATAACTCAGGAAATACATAATGAAATACATAAAAATCTATAGATATATTTTAGATTGTTGAAAAGGTACACAAATGTTTTTCATGACAAATAGACAAATCTGGTGACACATTTGTCTCTTTTGCTGTTGCCCTTGGCCAATGCTTCCAATTGGAACTGGGAATTTCCCAGTTTTTGGGAATTTCCCAGTTTGGGATCAATAAAGTAAATCTATCTATCTATCTATCTATCTATCAATGTGTGGTGGCAAAGTTGTAGGAATCACTACTGTTCACGACAGTGACAGATCAGATTGTTGAATTGATTACTAGGGGCTTCCACTCATAGATCAAGGTACCCCGCGTGAACATGGATTTTACGACATTTTGAAAGACTAGTTAGAAAGTGGTGAAGACCTCGCCCTTGGGAGAGAAAAAAAATGCCACTTTTGATTGGCCACTATATGATGTAGTCTATGGTTGAAATGTTGTGTAATGGTCCTACCTAGGATCAGAGGCTCAGACATTGCTAACATATTATTATCAATCAAGTATTTTAAACAGCACTACTGTAGTTGAATCAGTAACTTAAGTAGTTGAAGCACTATGTGAAGTACTTGAAGCAGTAGTTGAAGTAATTCAGGCAGTAGCTGAGGTAGATAAAGCAGTCCATGAAAGAGCTAAATCAGTGATTTAAGTATTTCAGTGTAGTAGTTTAACTATTTGGAGTTAAAATGTTTATTTATTAATTTCCTATTGTAATTACTAAATTGAAGAAAATTTAAAACCGTAGTAGTAGGTCTAAAACAGTAGTAACATTAGTGGTAGTACAAGTATTAGTAGTAATATCAGTAGAGGTAATAGTACTTGCATTGGCAGTTGTAATAACAGCTATAATTCAAATATTTCAACTACTGCCTCAGTTATGACTATTTCTATTCCTGCAGCAACTTTTTAAACTTTTTTAAGTACTTAAAAGATTATTTCAAATACCACTTCTATCAAGTAGTGTTTGTCCTTCAGACAAGTAAATATATATTGTCTGAATTACCCAGGTGGGGAAATGACAGGTTTTTAAACTATTGGTGTTTGCTTAAAAATGAAACTTGCATTGCATTTGCTTTTGTTGTGCAGTGATGTAGTACATTAAGAGATTATGTGCATTTGTGGTTCCTATCTACAAATTAATTTAGGTTGCATCATTGTATTACGCAGTGCCTGACACACGGGTGGCTAAATAAGACATATAAAGACCATCTGAGACTTGAGTCAGTCTCATAAAAAAGGATTTGAGATGTGACTCAGACTTGTCATTTGAAGACTTGAGACCCTGACTTGGACTTGAGGTCAAAGCCCTGAGACTTGAGTCAACTTTTGCCGCAACTCAGCCCGACGTCACGCTGCGGTGACCAATCGCGTGGCCGAGGAACAGCGAGCGGACAGAGCGTGCCATGTGCTCGCACGGTGCCGCAACGCCTGGACCTGTGACTGCGGCCTCGGAGGCACAATCTTGCATGGCTTAGAGCAAGAATGGTGGCACTGAAGTCACCAGGCACTCACATGCGCCACTGTCAGCATGGTAGCCATTCAGCTGGTTAGACAAGAAGACAGTTACCCACACGAGTGTGAGTGTTGGTGTGCTGGAGGGCTTTGAAAGACAACAGGGAGGCACACCTCTGGCCACAGGCACGTTCACGTTAGCCAACCAGGTTCAAAGCTAACGTGGGGCAGGATGAGCTTTACAGCGCTGTCGGCGTTATCACATGTCCACCATACATTTCGGGGCGATAGGCCTGAGTGTGTATTCTCTTCTCGACAAGTGTCCCGCAGCGTTTAATAAACCACCCCCTTTTCCCAACCGTGTACCTTACAGCAACCTTAAACGGTGGCTGCGGGTGTAAACATTGAACGGAAGCATTGCAGCCGACATTGCTGTGCCACCACGGAGGGTGTGAATGACTGCATGTATCGTCGCAGCTCACACAAACATGGAAGCTAATGTTAACGAACCACAACTGAAGTTATTCTGGGTGATAAATGATGTGAAGGAGAGTGTGTGCGCCTCGGGAAGTAACCGTAAACCATGCTTACCGTGGCTGACGGATGTGTAGCCCCACCTTCAGTTAGAGAAGCACGCTGATGACGTCACTCCCGCCTGTCCAATGAGCGGCGAGTCACATCCAATCTGCTGTGGTGGGGGAAGAGAGCTTGTTTTTGAAAATATTGGCGCTGATGTGTTGAGATCTAACGTTAGCTACCGAGTCTAGCTTCAGCCGACTAGCCTTGCCTCATAAAACACATTGGTGATTGGATTCGCAAATGCAAGTCGACGGTTACTGGCAAAAGGTAAGACGTATATCAAACTGCTTTTCGACTTAAAGGGAATAAATTAGCCAAAGCTTACTAAAACCAGCGGAGGATTAGCCTTGCGGTAGCACGTTAGCAATTGTAAGTTCGCTAACATTAGCGTCAGGTGACTGGAGTTAACCCTCGCTCTCTGTTGACCCTCTGCTCACGCCTCTCGCCTTTTAAGTCGTATCAGAGGGGACGTCACATCAGAGTACGAGGTGAAAATTGTTAGTGCTAAAGGATAACATTTCCACGATATAACGCTAACATATCATACCCCGTAACTAGTGACTTGTCAGAGTCGTCCACTCTTCTTGTGGGAATAACATCCGTGCTAGCTAGCTAGCGTTACATCCAACACCCAGTCCCCCAAGCGGCTTATATTTTATCTCGATAACTATATTCAGTTTCTGACTGAAGAGGATTTTGGAATGAAATGACTTGTCTCCCCCGTCTAGTATTTTAGGAATAGTTGTCAGTGTTTGTCTGAGGGCACGTTTTTCTTGTTAAGTCCGTGTACCAGTGATGTCTGTGAGTAGTTTCGGTTGATAAATTAATTAATATTTATTGACTAAAATGTGTGTATACATGGGATGAGAGTAGTCTAAAGCATTTCGTACTTATTCACACACTCTGAAACAGTTCAAGTCCTCTTTACCGGATCTGGATTTGCCATTAGTTATCAGCTCCGTCTCTAGACAGCTCTCACTGAGGGTGCATCCACAGATATTATTTGCGCAATGAAATCTCAGACAGAGTGGGAAATTAGCATAAGCCACCAGCCAAATGCTGCAAAAAATATGAACCTGCCGGTAGATTTCAGACACAAAATGATAATGTACTGTTGAGTAGCTGGTGAGTTTGAAAATGTATCTGTCAGTTGCTGGTAGATGTTCACATTTTTAAAAGTTTATATCCCACACTGAAAGTGACTGCAGAATACTGCATTTTTAATCATTCGCCAAAAACTGAAGAGGCTCTTCCATTACAAGGATGTTTATTACCTCCCAGAGTCTTACTAGTTTGTTTGCCTATACCTACCACGACCACACCCCCTTTTTAGAAGGACGTCTTTGTCATTGTAGTACTGTACTGTCTCCATTTCTGCATATTCTTGTACCTGCCACCACTGTCCTTGTACGATGGCACCTTTTTTTCAGTTCATTCTTTTGTCTTATGTGTGCTGTGCTATGAATCATGATTGCACTGCTATTACATGTTAATTTATGTCAGTTTTCTTACAGTCAACATGTTTTGTTTTTTTGTCTGCTTACTGCATGTTTGCAGATCTGTTCATATAATATACTATTTTAATCTCATCGCGTAAAACACTACCACACTACACAGACAGTTGCTTAAACCCATGGTTTTTGTTTGTTTTGTTTTTGTGTTTTTCCTCTTTTTTGTTTGTTTTGCTTTGTTACATTATATACAGTAACTTTCTTCCCTTCATTTTTTTAGTATTCATGCTAAAAATTCTTACATCTGTTGGTTTGTTTTCTTAACGTAGTTCCACTCCACCATTTGCTGCTTAACATTAGCAAGCTACTTTATGGTAGGACAGGAGTCTCGAGAACATCCTGACATACTCATCCAAATCAAGGCTGTTTGTTAACTGTCTTTTCATGAACCAAAATGAGACATTTCTTTTCCTCTAGGTCCTGCCTCTTTAGACCACTGTCAGATAGACAGACTGAAGGATAACTAGAAGTCAATGGCCACTTTTGTTAAGCTGCATCAGGCAATCAGTGGAAAAATACATGAATACTAAAAAGATAAACCATCAGTCATTGGTTTTCAAATAAAACAGCTTTGATTATCATCTTATACTTGCTCTTAGTCTAATGGCTCTTGCAAGTGATTAGAGTTCTCCTCTTTTATTGATTATGTGTGGTGTGACTCAAGGCTCGGTTCTTGGGCTTAGTTTCTTTTGATATACGCATGCTGGGCTTTTGCATTGTAATCCAGTATTTCATGTAGAGGTTTTTGGTTGAGTGGTGGTGAGTGATTTTTGGTTATGAGCCCGCAGTTTGCTCCTGTGCCCATTTAAAGATCAGATCCAGTAGGCATGGCTGCGTATTTGTTATTTTCTTGTCTCAAAAGTACCGCTGCATAGATCAGAAATTTACTCTGAGATACTTGAGTGCAGAACGAAATGCTCAGCTACTGTGAGCACAGGAACACAGCTGCCTCATTCAGGAAATAACCGCTTGTTTTTCCATAAATCCCAAAACAAATCGCCTGCATCTTGTGTGGGTGATTATGGCACTAGAGGGTTTTGCTGTATCATCTAGGATCTGGTATCTTGGGAACCACAGGAGTCCTTGAGGGGGTTCCATCGGGTTCCTTGCAAACTGAGGACTGGTTTAATGTAACTAGAATTTAGGAGAATGCATTGGAGTGACCTTTCTGATCTCCCCCAGCTGGGGGAGGGGGGCATGACATGAAAATGTTAGCATTACTGTGTCACTGGTTACATTTGGAGGAGACAGGAGAGATGGAGAGTGTGAACGTTTTTTCCCAGTCATAACTATCATTAAATTAAACTGCACATGTGCATATTACTTACGTGCTTTTTGATTATGACAGGTATTTGGCAATCACATCATTCCAGTATTTCAGTAGTCTTGATGCAAATTAAAAGCAAAACACAGTATCCTCCTCAAAGATTTCTTAACTAAATACCACCCGAAATAAGTTAGGTTTAGCACAGTAATTAGGCCTACCCAAGGAATAGGCTAATATGAAGCCAGCCTTCTTCAACTGCCTTCCTACACTCAGTTTTTGCAGTTTGTTGCTTTCTCTATTTTCTTGCTTTCTCTTGACATGTTGTTTTGGCAATTATACAGTGCATCTGCAACTTCTTTTTATGTGCAAATTAACCTTGTTAACCTTTTCTGTGTTCTAGAGTAACACCTGAGAGCCACTGAAGAGCACCCATAATGGCAAGTGATGTGTGCAGCCATGTCAAGGTGGTTGTTCGAGTGAGGCCAACCAATGACAGTGAGAAGTGTGACAACTTCAGGAATGTGGTTCAGGTTGTGGACAACCACATGCTCATATTTGACCCCAGGGAACAGCAAATTGCTTGTTTTGGGTCCCAGAGAGTACAAAACAGGAACATCAACAAGAGGGCAAACAAGGACCTTAAGTTTGTGTTTGATAATGTCTTTGGTGAGGACTCTACTCAACTGGACATCTTTGAGAACACTACTAAAGGGGTGCTGGACAGTGTAATGAATGGATTTAACTGCACAGGTAATTAAAAACAAAACAACAGCAGCATCAGAAAGTATTTAGACCTCTGTACTTTTTCAACTCTTTGTTTTGATATAAATTTAACATGGGTTTAATTTATTTTTTTAAACCTGTGAACATATAATACTCCATAATATCAAAGCAAAACACATTTTAGTGTATTTTTAATGTATTAAAAGTAAAATACAGGATATCTTATTTACATAAGTGCTCAGACCCTTTATACAGTATTTGTGTAGAACCACCTTTGGCAGTGATAGTTAGTCATTTTGGGTATCCTCCACCAGCTTTGCACACTTGAATTTGGGAGTTTCTCGCAGCCTTCATGGCAGGTCCTCTCAAGTTCTGTCAGACTGACTAATGGTGAACTGCAGTCCTCTGATCTCCCACAAATTTCAGTAGGATCCAGATTTGGGCTTTGGCTGGGCTACTCAAAGACATTTGGAAACTTGTCCAGAAGCCACTCCAGTGTTGTCTTGGTTGTGTGCTTTGGGTTGTCCTCATGCTGAAAACTCACTCTGCACCCTAGTCTGAGGTTATGATCTCCTGCTCAATCTACCATGGCACATCTCAGTAAAGTTGGAAACATATTCACAGAATCTAACGTCGTAGATCAATAATTCCTAAGAGAGACATTAAAATACAAACAGCGCCTCATCATGTCCAATTCTTTGAATTTGAAACAGGTGACAGTTTCATTGTATCTCCAGGATGATCAAAGGAAATAGGTATCTGAGCTCAATTTGGAGTATCATAACAAAGGGTCTGGATACTTAAATAAATGAGATGATCTTTGTGTCCATCGTGTCACATGACAGTTTGTGTCAGTATTATATCCAAAATAATGTGTATTATTATTATTATAGTCATTGTGATTCTCCTTCTTTTCCTTCTTGTGGTTATTGGAATGGCTGTTATATTCATAGCACTTATAGTTGCATTTTTTTTTTTTACAAATTGTTTTTTCGATTGCTGCAGTGTTTGCCTACGGTGCTACTGGGGCAGGCAAGACACATACCATGCTAGGTTCACAAAATGACCCCGGGGTCATGTACCGCACCATGAAGGAGCTGTTCAGACGCATGGATGAAGTCAAGGAGGACAAAGTGTTTGATGTTGCATTCTCATATCTTGAGGTGAAAATTTGAATCATTAATTTCTTTCCTTGTGTGTGTAAAAGAGAGAGAGATCTATATTGATTTTAACTGAGTTTTGTTTAAATGATAAGACCCCCGCACACAAAACATACTGTCTAACTTGCAGCAGTACATTTTCTTTGCATGCAATATTTTGTTTTTGCCTGATAAAAGTAAAAGAGAGACAGATAAAGCTAAAGGCACCCCTGTCTCATGGAATAGGTGTCCTAAGTTTCTTTTTGAGTCACAGCTGAATTTTTTAGATATTTGCTCACAGAGTCATTTTGTGTATTCAGCATGAATTTCACCCAGACATGAGGTAACAATTAATCATTGTAGAAGCTGCACATAATTATCCAGCTATGTTTAAAAATATGCATTTTGTTAGTTTTTTGTTTTTTCCAGCATCATGAATTTCTACCCTCTGCCTGCAACAAGTATAATCTGCCATTTCCTCTTTAAAAAATGTAAACACTAGAACTTTATTTATACCAAGAGTTGTACTTATATCTTAACCAGAATTAAGGCAAATATTCACCATAACATGTTTTGCTTTTTGCAGTCTGTGGTAAGCTGTTTTGTGCAAAATGTCAGCCACAGGTGGTGGTCTCATGCATGTACTGCTTATTGCTTGCTCACAGGTTTATAATGAACAGATCAGAGACCTGTTGGCTAATGTTGGCCCTCTCGCAGTGAGAGAGGACAGTTCAAAAGGAGTGGTGATCCAAGGCCTCACACTACATCAGGTTAGTGGCAGCATTTGTCATTCAGAGTTTTTTCTTATGGCGCTTTTCCCCTAGTACCTAGTTGGCTCGACTCAGCTCAACTCTACTTGCCACGGTTTCGGTGGTTTTCCATTACAATTGAGTACCACCTCACCGTGGGTGGAGTCGTGATAGCAAGGCGGCGCACCGCCCAGCTCCCTCTGGATTCTTTGGGCCACCACCAAGCACAGAAAAGTCTCCACCTCAAGTGGGTCAAGTAGGTACTAAAATGGGACCTGATACCAGGTACTACCACCTAATGGAAAAGCTCTCAAACCGAGTAGAGTCGAGCCAGGTAGGTACTAGTGGAAAAGCGCCATTAGATTAGCAAAAACCTGCAAATGATGGCTCAGTACCTGGTAAAATGTCTGCTAGAGTAGACAAACTGAGCACAGTTAAAGACCACAGTGTTGTTTTATTAATACTTAGACGTGTATGTTTCTGAGTTTAAATTATACACATTTTTGGACTTACTAACATATGCTTAAATGTTACAAGGGTCATACATGAGCAAAATTGTTTGTATTCTTACATTCAAAGACAGCCAGGTCAATATTTCCAATCACTGGAAGAGCCAGGAGTCATAACTAAAACTTGTGATGTCATCAGCTACAAAGTCCCAAGTAGCTCCTCACAGAATAAATTATTAAAAGAATTTAATTTTGATATACTGGTCAAGTTCTCAGTGGATTTTCTTCGTTAATGGTATAATTTCATATCACATTTGACAATACTATGAAATACAGCTGATTCTGTGGTTCCACAAAATCAGCAGCTCTCGACTACCCTGTGTACTATACATGACTTTGTTCCTACTTGTTTTCATATTTTGTCTCCAAAGCCCAAATCTGCAGAGCACATTCTTGAGGCTTTGGATTATGGGAATCAAAACAGGACACAGCATCCCACTGATATGAATGCCACCTCTTCCCGCTCACATGCTGTATTTCAGGTATTTCAGTTTGGGAGTATGAGCTTACTATCAAATTATTAGTCTTCAAAACCTCTTTCACATACTTTGATACAAACATCTGCATATGCATTGGACAGATATCAACCACAATGACAACATGCTTGTTGATATTCTTGCCATATGTTTTGTGAAACACGTGTGTTAACAGTTTTTGTTCTTTTGTCCACAGGTTTACTTAAGACAGCAGGACAAGACTGCCACCCTCAATCCTAATGTATGTGTTGCTAAAATGAGTCTGATTGACCTGGCAGGCTCAGAAAGAGCCAGTGCTACTAATGCCAAAGGGGCACGTTTGCGGGAAGGAGCTAACATCAACCGGTCACTCCTTGCTCTAGGAAATGTTATCAATGCTCTTGCTGACCCCAAGGTGAGTCAAAACTACCCTAAAAATTTGGGTTACACCGCAGCAAACAGTTAAAATCTTCAGCGGGGGAGCTATTGGTTGTGCAGATCTGTCTGTTCTACATTTGTACAGTATTCTCTGGATCCGGTACCCATCCTACTTGGGTTTGGGTTATGCATGTTGTTTTTTGTCACAACCATCACATGGAAAAGGACTTCAAATTAGTGTTAACAAAATTGCAATCACAAATGCTGTCAACTTTGAGTGTTAAGTTTGCTATCATTAGCTGTTTTGTTATGTGTCTTTACCTACACGGACATCATATCCACATTACTGATGATTGTTTCAGCAAAAATCTCTTGTGTTTAAATATCGTGTGAAAGCAGCAACAGTCATTCCTACATTATCATCACAATATTAATATTGAGGTTTTTGGTCAAAGATTCTGTGATATTATAGATATCTGATTTTCTCCATATTGCTCAGCCTGACTTCCAAACCTGGCAAATAGTGCCTGGATTTATTTATTGGTTTACTGGTTACAAAACTGCAAAATGATTCAATGTGTTATTTATGCACTCATATTCCCAGGTTATAATTTGGGTTTTGCGTTGTATTTCTACAAAAAAATACGTTTCAACTGCTGGGGCAAGTTCTTGAAACACAGAAGGTATTGTTGAGTTTTATTTATGGTTTACCGATATGTCCATCCACAAAAGAGTGATAATTTGCGTTGTAAACTACCCAGATATTCTCTTTAAGAGAAATACATCCCTCAGAGATATAGAAGCTTTTGAAAGGTCTTACGTCCTGTTACACACAGTTCAGGACTTCATGGCATTTCAGGGAGGACCAAAGCTGTTCCAAAGGCAAATGGAATATTTAGTTAAACTGCTGTGTTTACAGTAATAATTTCACAAAAAGCATGTGTACTTCTGTCAGCAGTTCTCAGCAGACTTTGGTTTCTCATGTTGTTACTTTTAGGTAGTCTATGGGCTCAAGTCTTGCTTACTTTGAAGTGATTATACAATTTATATTCTGGTCCAACATGTCTATTGTTAGAGGTTGGATCTGTCCCAGCAAATATGATTTTTGGCCTTATTTATTCCTGTGGGGACACTGCATTATTGCAGCCACAATACAATTAGAAACAGCTTGTATACATGATGTGCCAAAAGTTTGCTATATTTACATTAACAGGCACCTCTCTTGTGTAGCAAATGTGACATAATCAGGTTATCATTGAGATAACAACACACTTAACCCAAAATTTTGAAGTCTAGCATACTCACTTAAAATGGTTATTATTTGTAACAATAGCCAATCATATGCAACATAAACAGATCCAGAGTACGATGTCAGAGATAAGATTGGATGAACCTGTTGACCCCCATGGAGAAGAAGTCAACAGTGACCATGACAACCCCCATGATTGGTGCAAGTTGTCCTGGGTTTAATTTGTGTGTGTGTGTGTGTGTGTGTGTGTGTGTGTGTGTGTGTGTGTGTGTGTGTGTGTGTGATTGCTGCTGAAGCTTGGGGAGTGTTTGGCCCTCGGCGCTGTGGTGGGCCAGTCAGTTTGATTTTGTATATTCATGGTATCAGTGTGATAGACATTCC
This sequence comes from Myripristis jacobus, assembly GCA_900302555.1. Classification (NCBI taxonomy): domain Eukaryota; kingdom Metazoa; phylum Chordata; class Actinopteri; order Holocentriformes; family Holocentridae; genus Myripristis; species Myripristis jacobus. The sequence goes on along the minus strand of OMLB01018763.1, from coordinate 40,537 downwards.
CCAGTAACTTGACAAGTGTCTGAAATATTGAGCTTGAAGCTTCGGGCCCTGTTGGCCTGGTGGTGGCGCTGTAGTTGTCCACTCAGTTTTACATTAAAAATTCCGGACCCCAATGTCAAACCTATCAATTCCCCAAGTTTTGTCCAACACAGGCCAGGCAGAGACTCAGAAATAGCATGCGACAGACAGACAAATGAACAAAGCCCAGTCCATAGTTCCTTCACCGTTCTTGGATTGCGGGGAATTTTTGCAGCGGCAAAAATAATATATACTCAGGAGAAATTATATTAATTATAGGCACACAAATAGGATGTAAAAAAGTGATAGAAATAAGAGAATATTATAAATTAAACAATTAAAGCCCCAGACTATAAATAACTGTGGAATTATGAAAGGCACTGCATACATATTTTCCATTGATACACTATTGTGTTATCACATTGACTCTGTAAAAGATTTTCTGTTCATAAAGCTGCATTCATGTTCCTCAGGACTGCAGTGATGGATTATGAGTGCAGTTATGCAGATCCAATCACTGTTGGGCACCCTGTGAAAGAACTTGGGTGCAGTAAATATGCAACAATAGATTTCATTCATTATTGGTAACACTGCTCATGCTAGTTGTCATTTGTTAGAAATCTTCTTTTATAGCTAGAGCGGGCAAATGGTCTGAAAATGCTGCAAACATTTTTTTTTATTCCTGATCTAGTTTATCATCATACATTTCACCATACAAAAAGCTCTGCCTGTAAGTTTAATAGTATCCCTCCTGTCGTGTTCCTTTTAGTACTTGCCTTACTAATGCAGTACTATTGTCAGTATCAGGATCATGTAGGAATGGTGATCTCTTTTTTTCAAGGTTGGTGGTTAGTGAGGAGGTGGGTGATCCAGTAGCCTAAACATAACCTACTCTTGAGCAAGATAATTTAGTCATGCAGTACAGATTACCATGGTGATCTGCCTCAATTAAAAGTGAGCCACGTTCATGAGAAACCCACAGTAAGCCCAAAGTTAGCTCACCAACCCGCTAGTCCTTTCTCTTGAGACAGGATCCAGGTCTACCAAAGGTCATACATATGTAAAGACAGTGTCTAGACGAGCAGATGTGTTCCGTGTTTTAAAATAATATGTATTGTTGCCTGTTGTCATTAGGAAAGAAAACAGTCAGGTAGTTAAGAAAACTGCCTTAAAGGGAAGAAAAACAAATGCATTTTTTCCCGTAAGAATATTTTTAATGGAAAAAAATCACAAAAATGATCCTGAAACCTACATTTTTCCCCCTCCTGCCCCCGTTTGACTCTTCAACTGCACCATAGCTCCTTAGCATGGCACACCGAGGATTATTTGACCAGTCTACCATTAATTATATCAGAAGAGGTGATGGCTTAGAGGTGGGCGATTCTGTGCATAATTGCCATTGTTCTTTTGCACCCCCTCCCCCAGCAGTGTCAGTGGTATTGCATTTAACCTTATTCTCTATTTCTGTTCTCTCCAGTCCAATGCGTTGTAAGCTTGTACTTGTTTTTTGGAAAATGTGCCACAAGTGAATACAAGTGCTACATAGTAGGAAGCCCTGCCCCTGTTTTTTCTTTGTAACGACCCCTATTCTTCCTAAACTATCCTTGCATTAATTTCACTGTTCTCATTGCCATCATTGTAATCAGAACACATGTTGAAGTAGCATGCATACAAAAATATGTCTCAAGCTGTGTACAGACTTACTCTGTATACTTACTTATTTCATCAGAGCATCTCTCCATCTTCATTTCTGATTCATCATAATTTTGAATTATGTGTTAACGATAATTGAACAGAAGCTTCTAGAGTATTTAAAGTAAACAGCTGTCCCCCTTATGATTCAAGGAGCCTGGGAAGTGGAGAGTCAACTGAGTATTTGGGTATTATTTCATTCCAGTTGCATACATTAACCTGTCAAGCAGTCGTCTCATTTTACGCACTGGTCCCGGGGGAACAGGCGCAAGCAGGCCATATGCATTTAGGAAATGCTGCACAAACATATGACTGCCATGTCGAAATGTGATCCGTGTTCACCAGGTTTCTTTATTCTTGGGGAATAATATCTTTGTTCTTGCCTGGGAGATCAGTATGGTTCCCCTGGCCGCCACTCTTGAGTGTTGCAGTTGTGCACATGTAGTTGTCCCCTGATATTAATAGACAACAACACACCCCACCTCCCACTCTATTATTGGTGCTTCAGTGGTTATGATGGGGGGAAAATATCCAAACTTCTGTTTAGGCAGTTGAATATGTTCTTTTCTTGGTGTGCCGCAGACAGTTAGCTGCCCTTGTTCCCAGTGAACCCAGCAGCCATTGTTTTTGTGACTAGCCCTTTCGCACCTCCCATTCACATCAACGCACGCCTATCCATTCAGCTGTGTGGTGACTGTGGTCATTTTACACTCGAGCTATGGCTGCAAGACATTGGTCAAACGTGTGAATGCCTAATTCCACCTCTACAGGCTGGGCAATATGGCCAAACTCAAAAATCTCAGTGTTTTTGACTGAATTCATCATCATATCATACTGATGATATGATATATCATATTGAAAGCACACATATTGATGACAGTATTGTATGATGACTGTTGTTGCTTTCATAAAATATTTGCACACAAGGTTTTCTGACAATGATGATCAAGTAACTGCATCCCTTTATTGTAATGGAGCCTTTAAAACCAGGAAAAAATGCTTCTTATGCCATATCACAATATCACGATATCCATAATATCAATATATTGGCCAGCCTTTTTTTGTTTTTGTTTTTGTTTGGGTTTTTTTGTTTATTTTTTAATAAAAAGCTGCTCACGCCGTTTACATTAGCAGGAGTCCTGTACAGATATTACACCTCCAAATTAACAGGTTGTCACAATCTTCCTGTGAGTGAAACACAACCGCCTCTGTGGTGTCTCATTACAGCTACAGTAAGAACGTAAGTCAGAGTCCAATTCAAAAGATGGTTTATTGGTAATTACATAGGTTAAAGTTACACTGAGGTTAGGATTGCCTACCTATACAATACACAGCATATACAACATAGATAGAGCATGTAATGTATCATTGTGCCCATATGGATCACAAAGTGGCTGGTGACATATTTACACATCTGCTGGTTGGAGCCAAAGCCAATAATTACCGCTGCAGGATTTAGAACATGAACTAAAATGGTGGGTTAACAACTTTACACTGAGCTAAAGTCCTACATGTTAGTGGGGTTTTAGGTTAGCTTAAAATGGGTATAAGTGAAAATGAACATTTCAGTCCAACAAACCATGGTAGTTTTCATGGTAGACTTTGCTCGGACGCATAAATTCATAAAGTTCTGCTCTGATTGAGGGAAATTTGCCAAGTCTGTCCAGCTACCCCTTAAGTCTCCATGGAAATGATGTAAACGATAATAAGGTCTCTGAATCCAGATGTAGGCCTAGGTTTTGTGCTTGGGGAGAGGTCTTGAGGCAGCTGCAAACCCCTGAAGAGATCACTTTCCTCTCCTGTGTCTCTTTAACTATTTGTGTGAGTTTTCCCCATCTGAGTCTCCATGAGATTGTGACTCACCTAAGCAGCTGCAGTTTATCGATGTCATTATTAGAGATTGAACTGTGTTCACAGACCAGCTGCACAGTGGCCAGCATAGGCCAGTGATGTGGGTGTCTGTTTTTTTACTTTTGTGGATTTCAGTAACACTAACCTGAACCCTCCATACTGAGTTTTGTTTCCTGTGAGGTTCAGTGGTCCCCACCAAATAGTATAGTTTGAGTAAGTTTCTCTCGTCCAGCCTCTCCAGATGGAGAATGCATGGTAAGGCACACCTCATGTTTGCTCTCTTCCAACCAGCACAAACAGGCAGGAAATATTTTCTTTCATTGCCTTTTTCCATTTTGGAATTTAATTTATCTTTTCAGTTTTGGTCGGATTTGTGTTTATCTGTCCTGCTGGCAGAACTAATACTAGCTCCGTTAATCCTGCATTAGTTCTCTTTTAAAAAAAAAAAAAATAAATAAGGTAAGTGCAACACTGGAAGACTGTCTTGACACTTTTAGTGAACCCCAGCTATGCTAAATGTTCCTACTTTGTACAACACTATTTTACTGTCTCATTTGTTTCAGAGTAAGAAAGCACACATACCATACAGGGACAGCAAGCTGACACGACTACTGAAAGACTCCTTGGGAGGCAATTGCAGGACGGTCATGATCGCCAATGTCAGCCCCTCGTCAAAGTCATACGATGACACCCACAACACATTGAAGTATGCCAACAGGGCCAAGGAGATTAAATCTTTGGTTAGTGTATGCTAATTTTGTCATTTTATTTACTGTGAAGGTAATTTCAAAGGATATTTGGATTGAATAGTTTCTCATGCATTCCATTTGAGCTGAAGATAAATTATCCATTTGTAATTAATTCTATCTTTCTGTGCCTTTACCTAAATACCTATCAGCTGAAGAGTAATGTTGTTAGCTTGGACAGTCACATTGGCCAGTATGCGGTGATATGTGAGAAGCAACAGCAAGAGGTAATAGCACAAACACTACTGCACACAAACACTACTGCACTGACTTTAATTCAGTAAATCTGCATAATTTTCTCATACCACCCATTTAAACAGTGCTCTGTTGACATCAACATGATCAGTGGCTCTCATCTGACCGTTTTATAAATTTTCTGTCTTAATGTCCTGTTCTACTCCTGTCAAGATCATAAAATTGAAGCAAAAACTGAAGGAATATGAGCAGAAGATGGATGTCCTGGTGGCTGGGGATTTTGACACGCTCTCTTCTCAGAAACAAGCAGAGTTAAAAAGGTAAGTATGAGTTAGAGTGCAAGCCAAAGCATGTTATTAGAAGCTGATTTTTTTCTGCATTATAAACATTGTTACTGTAGTACAGGTACTCAGTGCAGACAGACAGACCACATAACCTGCATTTGCCAGTGTAGTGACACACAGATGGGCCCAGGGGACCTGTGGTCATCCAGTGGTTCAGCTGGCTTTAGGTAAATAACAAGTCATACTGAAGTGGGTAGGGCAGTTTAAGGTGTAATTTGGCATGTTTTGTCAGGTTTTAGAGTACCACTTAACATGAAAATGGTGTATTTATTAACAAATGTTAGCTAAGAGAAACACTGTTTCTACATTAGTCAGAAATACATTTACAATGGAACTCACTCATATCTCTCTTATGATTTAAAAAAAAAAAAAAAAAACTGTTTATAACAACAATTTTCTCCAGTGAGGAAAAACATTGGTTAGACATTTGATAATCACTGCTTAAGTGAAGCAAAAGCTTCTTGCAGGGTTGAGTTTTTTTTTTTCTTGTTTTGCATTAATGAGCAAAACATGCCAGATTTGAACACCAGCATTCTGCATCACACAGGGATTCCACCGGTCTATAACAAGTCTTAAATTAATTTGTCTCATTTTAAGGCCTAAAAAGCTTTAAAATGTCTTAAATAAGTACTTTCCAACAATTGGGTGAAGGCAAATTATAACGTTATCACAAGGAAATTTTGTTTATGGTGAGAGACTTCGTATAAGCAAAAATAAACAGCTTGAGAAAGAAATCTGTTGATGTTGTCACAGCAATATTAAGTAGATATTACAGAGGAAATGATGGCCTGTTTAATTTAGTAACACTTACTCTAAGCAGCTTATTACACATAATTTAAAAAGTACTGTCAGTTTTATTAATCTTCAATCAAAGCAGTTATTTGAATACAAAAAATGCAACCATTTATTTCCTGATCAGATGAATAGTGTCTTTTTATGTGAATAACCACTATAGATGACAAAATAACAAAGTCAGAAGTTTGGTGATGGTTTAAATAATTTTTTGGGACGGTTCCTGGAAAGTGGTGGAAAAAGTTAGTCTTGAGCCTTGGGTCTGATGCATTTTGTCCATTTTTATAGCCAATTGTGGGAAGGGAGCATGAAACCGTGCTGCTGTTTCTCTGAGAAAACGCTCAAATTAGGCACAGGGGTGTAAAGGCCTCAGAGTCAAACATGAAACCAGAAAAACCTCTGATCTACGCCTACCTTGTGACATTGTTCCATCTTGATTTTCTTTATCCTTCATATTTTGGCCCATATAGTCATGAAATAGGCCTTACATTGCATTCTGCGTGGTCTTGAAAATGTCTTACATTTAACTTTGTGGACCCTGCGGAATCCCTGGAATCATTAAACACAAAAATTGTCTGGCTTTTTGAACCCAGCTGGTTTTCATTCTAGCCATCTAATCATCAGTGACTGTTTTATACCAGGGATGCAAAGTGATAGCAGTTTTTCTGCCTGGTTGGGCCACAAGCAACAGCACTGCTCTGGGTCCTAGAAATCAGGATTGAAAACCACTGGTCTAAATCATTGTATTTAAAAACATATTTGCAACATAATTTTGTGTCTGTATTTGTATTATTTACTGTCTGCCTCTGACATACTTGTGTGTATGTGGACATTTAAGTTCAGTACATTGCGTTCACACTGTTTTCATTAGGAGCAGCTGTGTTATTTTATATTAATCTAAATGATATACATGTATATGTGTATACGTTCATATGTTTATATAAAGCCAATCAGCTAAGTCGTTTCAACCAATTCTACTTGAAGGGATGCAGTGGCATCTGTCAGGGTGTGTGGGGTGGGGGCGGGGGAACTGAAAAGCTGAATGAGTCTCACGCCCACACATTTCATTCACTGGCATCAGAATTCACAACTCGCACAGTGAGAGGGTCTGAAGAGAGGCTGCACGCTTCTCACACTATTAAAAATTCAGCAGTCTAGCAAGGCCACGGCGGCTCCTACGTCACAGGGGTTACATTGGAGAGTGCAGTCACATTTCAGCGACAGCTCTCCAGTCTTATTTACCTGCATGCCTCTGCTGTCTTTCTCCTTCCATTTTCCGTACAACACAATGACTTGCATCAGATATGTTTATTATCCTTAATTTTAAAACACATCAGTTTTAGAGTGTCTTTCTGACTGAGTCCAAACAGAGTGAAAATGGGCTTAAAGTAAGGATCAGATAATTAGCTGAAACTTAAAAAAAAATCCTATTAAATAACCCTAGTCGGTTACAAAATATTGGAATTGCAAATATTTGATAAGAATACATTGTTAACCTTTTGCGTTATCGTAATTATCACTCATTGCAGAGGAAGACAGACCTTATCAGAGATTGTTTAAATATGTAGCTGTTATCACATATTTCATGAACTGCAGTTTATGACATCCGCACAAGAGGTTTTTACGAGCTTCGGGGCACAAGCATATCTGCAGATTCACTTAATGCAGTGTTTACATGTGATATAGCAGCCTAAACACATCTTGCTCAAATCTCTAAACCTGCTGGTATTATAAAATCTTTTTCAAGCTTTTATGGACTAATCTGATATCTTAGAAAGAATCTTTTGTCTCTGAATTCCTCCATAACATAAGCGGTGTTTCTTGATTTAGATTGCTTTTACCTTGAGTCAAGTCCATTTTATGTTACTACCTTGGCAAGCAGTTTTGTACAAGGTAGTGTTGACACTGTAAGTGGGAAGGAAGATTGACATAGTGGTTCTGCCAGTAGTTTTCCTCCTACTTTCCTCCATATCTGAATTGAAATGCTCTATGTGACAGACTATTTTGAGGCATATGCAGTTGTGCTGGGTGATCTGTAAGGGCTAATATAGAAAACATTTGAAAAGATCATGAGTCAACGCCGGAGGAACATATTTGGAAATATCAATTTGCACTCTCATGAAAAGCGCCTTTGTTTTCCATTTTAACCGCAATACAGTAGAGGCTAACGGTCTGTTCTTCTATATTATGAAATGAAATTGCTGAGGTCATTTTTGATAGTTTTCATAAAACTTCAAGACAGTCTGCCATTTACTGCCTCTCAGTGAGGTTCAGATTTCGCAATGTTGTCTTTTTAAGGCTAGTAGAAGTAGCGAGGGAAGTGCAGTAAAAAATGGGATATTTGAATTGCACTGCTTTCTCTCTGTAGGGCGTCAGAAGCTCTGCAGCGAATCTTCTGTAGCCGGGCCCAGATCAGGAGCGAACAGCTGGATCTGGAGAGACAGCTGAAGGAGAATGAGCTGCGCCAGCGCCACAGTGAGGAGGCCAACCTGCAGGCCCAATCTCTCTGTGCCAAAGAAAAGACTGAGAAGGTAGCTGATGCTTACACTGCTATTCACAGATTTCTTTATCGCCTCAGAAACAAACTGCTGAGTCATCATTGCACTTGTCTGTTCTTTCTAGTTATTTTAGCTACTCATTCAACACCCCTGCGGGACCGGGTCAGTGCCCTGTAATTCCTAGCTGTTTTCAGCCATCTGAACTCCAGTGTTTGTCCCAGCTTTAAACACCATTTCAAATATTAAAGGGAAATACCTCTGAATCCCTGAACTTTATTTCTTTGATGTAATTTCTCTATCCCTGCAGAGCCCCCCTCCCAATATGGGGTCAATTTACTGTACATTGTCTGTTTTGCACTTGAAAGCTCTCAGACAAACAGGGATGGAAAACTTTAATGTTTGTTTTGGAGTTTTCATAATATGGCAAATGTCGGGGCGTGATCTTACGATAACTGTATTTTTTTATTGCTTCCATCAGGCTACCTGTAAGCATGAACGTAAGATTGCTGCCTTACGCACACAGCAGCAACATATTCACAAGCGTATGGAGGAGGCAACAGTGCGATTCCTGGAGAACGATGGCTGGCTTCATCGAGTGGAAAATGAGATGAAGTTGTTGGGGCCAAATGCTCAGGCCCCAGAGGTGAGTAGAACTAAATGTGACCCTTTAGAGTTTTTGTGAAGGAATCTGGATTAGGGCAAACCCAAACCAAAATGGTTTCAACTCAAAAACTGACATTTGCAAACCATCACATTTTTGCTGGCACTAAAAAACAATATAACTGTTAAGAAATTATAAAAGTCTGATTGACAAACTTCATGGTTCTACCCAATTTCTGATGCAATTGCTGATTTTAAAAAAAAAAAAAAAAAAAAAAAAATTTCTGGA
>OMLB01018763.1:19735-31492 GCA_900302555.1 Myripristis jacobus | reverse complement strand
TGTATAAAAAAAAAAAAAAAAAAAAAAAAATTTAGTAGCATAACGGAAAATACTTTATCTGAGAATCATAAGGATAACCCCCAACGTTCCAGAATGCATATGACCGCTTACTTTTTAACATATTAATTCCTTAATCTTGGAAGAATTAATTCCTTAATCTTGATGCAGACTTGCACTGAAAAGACAGATGAGAGATTCATTCTGTGTTTTATTCTTAAGTTCAAAACAAACATGTCCATAGTATGGTCACATGACAAAAGCAGCCAGCGGCTAGCAGAAGAGGGGAAGAACTTGACAAGCTGCCCACTTCGAAAAGCCAAGTTCCCCCCCACAACCTGACTGACACAGTTTGTGTCAGAAATCACACACCATCTTTTCAGTCTAACAGATCAGTCTGTCCCCCACACAGACATAATAAACACAGTCATGACAATTTCTTTATTAACCCAATCAAATGAGGCCCTCCTGTTACTATGGCGATTTTCTGTGATTAGGAAGCACAAATAACATGAGGAATGATAAGAAATGAGTGTTTTCCTTTCTTTGACGACAATGACAAGAAGAAACCTCAAATAAAAGATGAAGAACCGTTTTACAGCAAGTAAAGTTATGCCAATTTGTTATCATCATTTGACATTATTTGTTGCATGCCAAATAGTAACATATATATAGTTTCTGGTGACTTCACAATCTTAAAACCTGCAGTGTGACAACACAGTGTCAGTAACTATGCTACACATTTTCAACGGCAGGTTTTGCAGTGAAATTAGCAGTGGAATGTCCACACCGCTCAGATATAAATTCTGCCTGATTCTTGGAAGTGTGTTAGGCTTTTGACCTGCCAGTAGAGTGTATGGCGAGCAACACCAGATTAAAAAAAAATACTTATCTTGTATACAGGATGAGGTAGTGTGAGTTAAAACAAGAAAATAAATGAACACGGCTTGATGAGGGAAAAACTTTACAATGTGGGTTAGCTCCTTTAAAACTCAGTGCTTGGTGTTTTTTGTTTGTTTATTTTGGAAGGTAGGCTGTGTCTCTACTGGTGTCGTGACTGTCTTTGTTTTCTTCCCATCTGTTCTCCCAGTAATTAGAACCGTGCTCATTTTATTTCTCCAGCTCACTCGTGGATCACTGAAGAGAATAAATCAATAGCCTTTACTCATCCCTCACACAGCAGTCAGTTACTTAAAAACATTTCCATGTTATTTTTTTCTTCTTTATCCTTTTTCCAGGAACTGGCCCAGAACTATGACGCACCCACTGGTCAAATGTTCTCTCTGCTGTTGTTTCGTAGTTCCCTTACGTCAGAGATTTTTTTTTTGCCCCCAGAGCAGACAGCTTTTCAGAGGAAACATGGCTGAAAACAAAACTTTGGCGCTTCCCTCTGCAGTGCCAACCCCCAGCCAGTTTGTTGTCTCTTCTAATTCTGCCTGTCAGAGTGCAAACTCAACATGGTCTTCCTTTAGAACTGCCATTGCCTCACCACCACCTCTTGTCTCTCCAATCTCAATTCTCCTTGTCCAGGTCTTGGAGAAGGAACTCCGTTGCCACAGACTGGAGCTGCAGGTAAATGATCTCAAACAACACATCAAGCAGATGGTCCAGCTCACCGCGCTGCAGGATCAGGAGAACAGCCGCATGCAGAAGTAAGGTTAACTAAGTAAATGGTCAGTTTGTGTGGTGGAAGCAACTGAGAGTGACATGAGTTACGCTGAGCTTTGCTGTTTGCTAAAAATGTGGCCTTTTGCTTTTCTCATTGTGTTTCAGAATACTGAACATCCTGTTGCCTGCTCATAATCGGCACTACCATGTGTTGTGTGAGGCTGGGCTGGCCACACCAACAGATGAGATGGAGAATCATGAACTAGAGCAACTTGTGCTGAGGGAGAGAGGCGTGGCTTGGGCAGACCAGGAAGGGGCAGGACAACATTTAAAAGGGGAAGGGACTGAGAAGGAATCACACGAGACAAATGAGGCAAAGACCTCTGGGTTCTGCAGCAAGCTGGCACCTGTCCTCTCTTTCTCTCACCTGTCCTACCACCAGAATAGCCCCTGCAGTAAGTCACCCTGCTCATTCTCATACTGTTGTTAATTTTCATGAAACAAATGATTATCCCTGTAATGAAAATAATTTTACATATATGAGCAGAGGTTGCACTCCATGTTGTGTGTGACTTCTGTGACTTCTGACTTCTGAATTATTCCATAATATTCCTTTGGAATCATTTGCTGCATGGTAATTGTGTGCCAGATAAATAAGGGAAAAAGGTCAAGCCATGTAAGAGTTAGGCACCATAGGACTGTGCAGCCTCTGTGCCTTTCTATATCTGCTTGCCTCTCCAACAAGCAGTCCCTTTCCTATTTGGATGACACCCCTCCTTTGTGCCCTAAGTCAACCCTGCACATTTCATGGAAGATGGTAGCCAGAGACACATACTGTTGAGAAAGCAACACAAACTATAAACTAATTTACTCTGTCTTGTTTTCCTGTCATTTGGCCTCTTTGCTGTGCTAAGTAACGACAATATTAAGAGTGTAAGGATTTAAAATTTTAAAAAGCACATACACAAAGCCAAAAAGTCAGTCCTATAATTTTTTTGCTAAAATCTATGTTTTTGCTTGTGCAAAGTTTGAGAGCTCATAGTGCTAACAAGGCTAAACGCTTATTAGACCGCACCATGCAGTCTATCAAGAGTTTGTCTGTTTTTAACATGAGTGAGTTGGGTAGTAACAACCAGCTTTTCCTAATGGTACTCAGGCCATCATTGTTTGAGAGCATCTTGACAGTATATAGACCTAATTTTTTTCCTTTGACTCAGGTGCAGAGAGAAGCACAAAAAGACAGTCATTGTGCCAGGCCGCTCCATCACCTAAAGGTAACTGCCTACACTCCACTCCCTACTCTCACCTCTCCCACTGCCTTGCTAGCATATTCATTCATCTAAACCCCTGCACACCTGCCAAATCTCTCTCTCTCTCTCTCACTCACTCTCTCACTCTCTCTCTCTCTCTCTCTCTCTCTCTCTCTCTGTAGTATACTGTATACTGTAGCCCTGAAGATCTCTCTCCCTCTGCCCTTTTTGCTATGTTTTTAGCAGCTTTCCTACACACTTAGGACACTTCCTCTGTCTCCATGTGTAGCAATCTATAGGGATGGTGTTCAGAGTAGCAGTATACACAGTAAAAAATGAGACATGAAATATGATTTGATTTACCATTTATACGGTGCTGCAGACATCCTGTCCTTGTCCAAAGTTCAGTAATGAAATGTCATGAACACCGCAAGCCACTTTTAGAGAGGAAAAAGTGTACATGGGGAACCTTTGGGGAAATGTAGCAAGAATGTTCATGAATTATAGCACTCCAAATTGGCTGTAATGATATTTTCTGCAGGTGGTCTACATTTGATTGAAACACACTGTGGGAATTTAAACTTTTGAAATAAAAAAAAAAAAAAAAATAGCTGCCAGATGACCAGGTTTCACCAAAAGGAAATTGTATATGCATATGTAGTAAGCTACAGGGAATTTGTTACCAATATAATTAAATTTCAAACATTTGGCTTCAACTTACAATAAGTAAACTTCAGTAAGGGATTTTGTGTTGCAAGTTTTGCCCTTTTCACATGAGCCCTACTTTCCATCTGGTCTGTTTGGTTATCACTCTAAGCTTCAAAGGATCTATGAGTGCAGTGCAGAGCCACTCCTGGTTGCTATCATTTTTTTTTTGTTTTTTGTTGTAGGGTAGCGGAGCAGAGGGCAGATTTTTATGTGTGCATTATAAGCATTTTGCTTGTTCCTGCTCGCTTGTACTTCTCCACACTTTGTTTCACCTTACTGTTACAAAATCATCCCTGGTCCATTCTGTCATGCAGAGGCACTGATTTTGTCGGGATGGGATATGTGCGCGTATTGTACCTGTCCATATTCACACTGTGCTGCTGTTGTTAGCATGTACTGCAACTTTAAACAACTTTTCAAAATTACACCCTCCCATGTGCATTGCTTCTTGTCTGTAAGATTACAGAAAGATGATTAATGAATGAATAATTTAGGTTGACTTCGTGTTAATGTGGTAAAATGTTCTGAGAAATTTGACTTTATTTGACATGACATGGCTTTATTTGATAGTATTCAAATTTTGACATGTATGTAGGTCTGTAACCACAGCTTACAGAGTAGTAGTGCGCACATCCAATCCTGTTTTAGGCCAGGTGCCGGATGATCAGAGGATCCAAACGAGAAAAAGGAGGAAGTGTGCGGATTTTCCTCCTTTTTCTCGTCTGTAACCACAGCTTAACAATAATACGTTTTGGATAGTGATGCTTAAGCTTACAATTGGTGTATTTCCAGCCAATCTAGTAATGTATCTAGAAGGGCTACAGGCATTTTCAGAAAGTGATGAAATGTGACTTTGTACATCAGTCAAAGACAAACTGTAAGAAAAACTGTAAGCTAGCTAGCTTTTTAAGACTAATGGTGCAGTCACACTTGTACTAAATCTATACAGTATACTATAAACATGTTGCATTCCCCATATACGTCAGTTTAAAAACTATGTTGGCGACAAATGAAATAAATCACATCCGGCGATTTTTTTCCTCTCATCCCAGCAAATTCACATTTCTATCCAAATGGTTAAGTTTGATTAATAAATGTCAGGATGTCCTCCTTAATATATCATAGTATATTCTGAAATAATATATCTTGCATCTTGAGGGAATCAACTGTGTATGAAAAGTTCGTTATTATTTTCTTTTTACTACTTTGTCATTTATTGGAGGGAATGGAAGCATTACATTTGCAAAAAAAAAGTGATTTAGAATTGGACTTATAATTTTGAGGAAAATGGGTCAGGATCTTTTCATCAGCCAATAACAGCTCATCCGTGCATATAGCAGTCCAACAAAATCATTGGAGTATGATATCTAATGGATTAAATCTACATCTGCATTACAACTTGCACTTAGAGTTTTACCAGGTACTTGTAGTTGGGATTTATGCGCAAAATTGTGCACTTCACTCCCTACCACTTAAGACTTGAGCCTTGTCCTTGCACAAAACCGCTTGCAGGGTATCTCTAGAGCAGCAACATATGGAGTTCCCCCAGAAAGGCATTCCCTGACATTCTCCACGGCTTTGACCTGCAGCCTGTGTTCCTTTCTGCTTTCTGTGTTCCAGTGTCTGCTCTGGACAAAAGGTGGTCTAAGCACAGTGGCCACTGTGTGTTTTTGATTAGGCTTACATTCAATTCCCACCATAAATATGAGAATGTTGGATGAATGAAATTAAAGATGAAAGCAATTTTGTTTTGGCAAGGTGATGCTGTATTCAATAGAGACAGTCTCTTAGACCGTAAGCCATTTCCAAATTGTAGCACTCGATATTAAACTCACACTAAATAAAAACAGATTATCCTGTTACAGGCCTAATAAATGAACAATGCAATGATGCAAGTCCATGTATTATTCTGATTAATAAAAAGCTTGTCTTAATTAGTAATGAAGCATAGTTTTTAGGCTTATTTCATCGGTGCAATGTTTTTCTTTAGGCCCTTAAGATTTTCGGTTTCTCAAAATTGAAGGCAAATGCTTCTCTTGGGAGTGGAAATGGTTTGTTTTGAGTGCTAGTCAGCAAAAGCTTACTAATGTTAGAAACCTGGCAACCCAGTGGGTGGTTTTGAGAGAGTGCTAATTTAAATATTTTTAACCTGCTCTATAACTCAGAGCAACATGCCTACATGTCACAAGTCAAACAACAAATTTTGTCCTACATAATTTTTGTCTTGGCTAAATGACATAGGCATGTGACTTTAATGCGCCAGAAGTGAACTGGTGCATGGAGAGGTGTGTAAACACGAGAGATTTGAAGAGGTGTGTTAACGTGTTTAAGTGCATTTACCCCACTCCTGCTTGCAAGACGTTCTGTTTACAAAGTAGCAGGCAGTGGAAGCTCATCCTCTAAAAGTTAGAGATCAACACTGTTATTTTTGTGAAAACTATGCTCAGCAGTTATCTAAATTGCGCTTTAATAAGCCGCCTGTGTCGCTACAAATACACCATAAATTCATTATTGTAAAAGTATGTATAATCACCAATCTGTTTACTTTAATTACCAGTAAATTTATCTGAAAGTTTTACCACAATAATTTAGCTAAAATTATCCATTACTCCCAGCTTACTGTTTTCTAACAGACAAGCATATCAATGTTTAATTTTGTACATCTGAAAAACCAACAGTATTATGACACTAAATCACTTCATATGTAGTGCCTCCTTACAGTATGGTTTCAGAATGAATAGCGAACCGGCAAGGACTCAAATTAACAAGCAATTAAGGTTTATAACTCCTTTCTGATGCAGAATATCCACTATCACATTGGACATTCATCCTCACATTGGTCAGAACCAATCCAAAGGGCTGCTGAATGCTTGATACTTGGGCTGTTTCATTCATGCTTTAAGAGAACAAGTTTGTTACACCATCACTTTAATTGTCATTAATGGGACTCCCAGATTCACTGTTTAGTTTTACCAGATTCTTTCCAGTTCTAATGTGTAATAATTCACTTGCTGAAATGTGCAAACGGCCATACCACAACAGCAGGGATACCATATCAGTCACCTCTGCAATGTCAATCCACTGTTACTGTGATAGCTGCCAAGATTTTGAGCTTTCAGAATAGACAAGCTGGTCCGGCTGTTTTGTTTTTGGGAAAATACCCCTACCCCCCACTCTTCACCAGAGACGTTTAATGTTAGCCAACTTGATGCTGACTAAGGTGTCAGCATTACTCCCTAGAGTCTTTGTTAGCCAGGCTAACACACAGTTGAATGCTTGCATTTGTAGTGAACTAACCACATTAATGGAACCAAAGATCAGCTTTTA
The DNA here is from genome assembly GCA_900302555.1 of Myripristis jacobus. Classification (NCBI taxonomy): domain Eukaryota; kingdom Metazoa; phylum Chordata; class Actinopteri; order Holocentriformes; family Holocentridae; genus Myripristis; species Myripristis jacobus. Next base: position 24,602 of record OMLB01018763.1, on the reverse strand, counting down.
CATTTGCTGTCCAGATAAACAACATATGCGTTGTGCAGCTACCCATACTGTTAGCCAAACACTGCAATTGCTCTCTCTATAGAAAAATGTCTGTGAGGCAATATGCTCACCGCCGCATGTTGTTGGTATTAAATAAATTAATTTAAATAAATAAATTTATGCATGCCTTGTTTGCTAGGGCTGTTGTTTGGCCTGGTACTTCTTGTAGTCCCTTTGAACATTTCAAACCTCATGCGTAAGCGTAACCTGTGTTGTGGTGTAAAAGTATAGCCTCTAAATATGATAAATGAAACACTATTTATGACTCCCCCTAGTCTGTATATGGACGCAGACTGGTCTAGTCACTTGATGGTGCAGAAGCTTCACGACCTTATATTGTGTATCTACAATTATTGTAAAAGACACCTGATCATCGGCCCCTTTGATCTGATGGCAGCTGGTACTCATATGTATGCTATGAGGTAGATTTGCAGGGAAAAAGCACTTTCAAGCATAAAAGTGAACATTCAGATATCAAGCTATGCACAAATTTCATATCTGAGTTATTATTATTTTAGATTTCCAATATTTTTTTTATTAGAGATCAGTGTCTCTAACAGCCGAGTCAAGATCCCACTGAATACTGTACAACTTCAATTAAAAGCAGAGTCAGTCACATCAAAACAATTATGCATCAGGCTATTTAATTAACCCATTTAACTAACCTACCCCCACTTGTGACAGAATATATCAGCCTCTGACACTTGTTACAGCAATTTTTCTTCGGGTGTCTCGTCCCTATTCTGCCTGGAGTAGAAAAGGTTAGTATAGCCGCTGTGAGGAGACGTGTTCCCTTCACATCCTGCTCGCTGCCCCAGGACAGCAGTGGTGCTCCGATGTTTCTTAAACTCTGCACATGAGGCATCCAAGGTAGATAGTTAATTCTCTCGGCTTGCCTCCCGTTAGTACAACTTGCAGTTTGCATTGTTTTGCCATTTGTTAGTTTTGTTAGATTGTTTAATCAATTGAGTGCAGCTCTCCACAGTGTGCATTGTGACATCTGACAATGCACATCGCCACATTTTTGCAATGCGAAAATGCCACATTTTTGTTACACCCCCACAGTACTGTAATGCAGTACAACTGTACTGCAATAGTAACACTACATTGTATAATTTTGTCTTGTATGCCTAAATTAATATGTATCTTAATAAGACTCTTTCAGACTTTTAATTACAAAATCTGTTTCTACTATTTGGTCTTAAATTATTGGAATCATTAATCAGATTGTTTCATGTGAATAATAAAATAACTCCATGTGTACCACTTGTATTGTAAATTTATGTATTCACTGACCCAGACCTGCATTTTTGAAAAGCTATGTCTATCTTAATTTCACCCTAGAGCTACCTCTCATATGCGGGGACACACACACACACACACAGGCTCTTGTGTGCAGTGTTATCAGCCATCCTCAAAAGCTGGCCAAGCACTAACAAATTGAATACTACTTAGAATTGAAATACCACAGGCCTTCTGATGTGCAAGGTCTTTATTTAGCACTCTGTGGAACAACTGTGCTGACCGCATCCTGACGCTGTTTATTTCTGTAATTTCCGTCAATCCCTCATCTCTTCCTCAGCTCTTAATGTTAGCCACTGCAGCATATTATAAGAGCTAGCTCCACCCTGCAGCTTGCCAAACCAATCAAATATGATCATTTTTTGAGAGGGCTGGGATTTTCAAAGAGCATTAACTCTTTGTGGACTGGATATTAACAGCATATCACTCAGATTAATCTGAGGCATTGGAGGGGAAATTTTAACCCCCCAAAGTTGACTGGGAAAGGTCCACACCTAGATTTATGACTGTGCTCCTTATTTTCAGTTTAAATGTGTTTTTCTCTCCCTCCCTCCCCTTTATGCTCATTGTTTCTTCTTGTTCTTTTTCCTCTTTGCTATCTCATTCCATTCCCTACCCCCTCTGTCTCTCTTCTCTAGTTTTTTTCCTTCCAAGGTTTTAGCTGTCCTTTCTGCTCCAAATGTCTGTTAGTCTGGTGTTTGCTTAAACTCTAGCTTTCTTTCCCTCACACGTTCCTCTTTTGTCTATTTGTTGTTCTTTGTCTCTCTAGCATCTAACCCTCCCAATCCCTCTTGAGCTTCATTCATGAAAATGCAGATCCACAGCAGGGCAGGGAAAAACGTCAGCAGACGTAAACTCCCCTGCTCCACCAACCAGAAAAGGCACACTATAAAAAACAGGCAGCAGCAACCAGGCGACCCTAATTCAGTGCAGCCTCCACCAGAAATAGCAACTCATGCATGTATTAATCCCCTACAAGCCAAAAATATGTGATTGAAGGAACTCTGCTGCCATTTATTGCTAGGGACAACTCCTGCTACTGAAAAGGGCTATTTGTCACTGTCCTCTCATCATGCTGTCTGAACTCTGACTCAAATTTGTTAAATATTGCATTCTGCTATTCAGGGTAATGTATCGATCAATTAATCATATATGCATTTGCTTTCCTCAACCATTTTCATTTTATTAGGAAATTGATTTCACATTGGTTCTTGTTGGTGTCTTTTTTTTGTTGTTTTGTTTTGTTTTTTCTGTGTGTTTTGTTTTTTATTCTTCCAGGGTTAGAGAAAGGATAGGGAATGTAAGGTAATGGGCAAAGTGAGCACAATTAAATGTCAGAGTCAGCACTTCACAGCCTAGATGCTTGCATGTGTAAAGTGCCTTTTTCATAGTGAGCCCCATTAGGGAATGCCATGGGTGTGATGGTCATCATAATGTTAGAGATGCAGTCACTGCAGTCACATGAGCTTGACCCCATTCGGTTCTGCAGCATGCACTAGTTCATCTCAGATGCATTTTAACATAACCGCTCACTATTTAATGGTCAGTTTTCATTTAAGATTCAGATCTTTTATATTATTATTTATGGGGCTATCTAGGAGGTTTTATGCTTTTCTGAGTAGTAGTTAATGTGTATCTCAACCTGTGCCATAAAGACCTCATAGTGACTATGTGACACATTAATGAGTTCTGTTTCAAGTGTCATAAAAGACAAATAGTTAAATCAAAACTAGGAGCAGAGAAGTTACTTTTGATGTTGTTATATCTGGTAATTATAAATTAACTTCACTGCAAATTATGGAAGGCTTTTTATTGGTTTTGCAACAAATGTAGTTTTATCTGCAACCTGCAAGTAATATAAATTTGTCTGTTCCCCACAACCCACATCGTTTCTGCCCGACACTGGTTTGATCCTAGTGCTTAGTAGTATTTATTTAAACCCAAAACTGGTGCAAGTCATTAGTCTTCCTGTAGCAAAATACTACTGTCTGATTCTGCCACACGCAAATGAACTGCAAGCATACTAGCAGCTGTTTTGTGAATAAAAGACACATTTCCGTAACAGTTGCTTGACCAAAGCCTCCCCTGAGACCAGCTTTTTCCTGACCTCATCAGCATCCATTTCAGCTTCTACACTGACACATATTAGGCCCACAGAGAAAACACTGATTTCAGTCATTTTTGCTGCAGTACTCCTAGGCCTCAGTGCACTACTTGATGTACTCTGTTGTGCTAGCCTACTTAACAGACTTGAACTGTGTGGGCTTCTCTGGTCTTGTCCTTCAGCTGTTTGGAGGAACATAAAAATTACTGGATGCAATTTTTATGTTGCCCTATGTGAAAATGTATTTTGGAAATTTGCAATCACATGGGGTTTCATAAGGGGGCCTATTTTTAGGCCTCTTCCTTTTAAATGCTGTGTGCTTCATTTGCTTCATTATCTTATCAGAAAGGACAAGCTTAGGTATTCACGTCTACATTGATGACACCCAAGTTTATATCTCTGTCACCTGGTATCTGATCTAGTTAGGTTTTTGATTGACTCTTTGTCAGATTTTTATGTTTCATGTATGTCCCTAAACATCCTACAGCTAAACAGTCGCAAGATGGAAATTATAGTTTTTGGGATAAAGCGGTTGAAGCCATGGAGTTGACAAGAGATGCGAGAGCTCACGTGCTGGAGGTTCACACTGTGCATTTGGGGTTGGAGTAGAAAAACAAACCTGCGTTGTCACAGTTTCGTTACCTGATTTCCTAATCTCTGGGCAGTCAGTCCTATTTTGTTTGTCTGTCAAAATGGAATTTGTCGTGGTTACAGTATCAGCAAACTATGAGCATGACTTTCATGCCTTAACTGTGACGTCTGTGTGTGTGTGTTTGTGTGTGCTGGAGCTTTGATGGCATGAGGATAAAGTAAACTAGTGTTAGCTTTCAACTTATATAATTTAATGCTTTTTGCTTTTTAGGTAGAGAAGATCAAAAGATAGAGGATGTGCCTCCCAGGAAGCCCATCAGGAGAAATCTGTCTGCCTCACTGCCACCACAAAGTCCCAGGACTATCAGCCAGTCCCAAGGATTTGAGGAGGGCATGTTCCCACTGCAGTGCACACCAGAACCTATTCAAAAATCTGCTTTGACCCTGCCACTCTGCCCCTCTGCCACCAACGATCCCAACATGACCTTTGAAATTCAAGACAGTGATGATCAAACAGCAGCTAATGAAACCATCATACTACACTCTGGCAGCCCCAGTCAAATATCAAAGTCTACTCACCTCTCGATTTCCAGCCGACAACCCCACCCCTCCAGGATCAACGAGTGGAAACCAGGTCCCACCAAAAGGTGCAAAAATGTTACAGTGATGTTTTGCTTTTGCTCCTAAAATGTGTTTCATAGTATATTTATTTTGTAATAAATACATTTATAGGTTATTTATACAGCTAGCTGATTTTAGCTCATTAATGTATGAGTTACACTGAATTTTAGTGTTTTTTTTTTTTTTTTTTTTTTTTTTTTTTTTGCGCAA
>OMLB01018763.1:0-16565 GCA_900302555.1 Myripristis jacobus | reverse complement strand
GGTTGGACGTGATTGGCTGTTTTCAGAGCTTGAAATCTCAGCAGCCATCACAACAGTGTATTGACCGATATTAATCAACACTTGTGAGCCCCCCAGTGCTGTGTTGTGGTCATTTGCACCTTGAACAAGCAAATGAAATCTGTAATTTGCTTGTTCAGATATATTTCATGTATGATTTAGCAAGTTCAACAAAGGCCTTCAACTATTCTTGGAAGAGGAGTTGCCTCAAATGTTTTTTTTTCCTGTCTTGTTACAATTTCATGAGACTAACCCTTCTCCAAGGAGCACCTTCTCCTACTCTTTTTGTTTTTGTTTCACTTTGTTTTGTTTTGTTATGTTTTTGTGGGACAAAAGCCACCTAAGAAGATAGTTTGAAATAAAAAATAATTTGTATGGAAATATGAATTTGCAAGTATTTTTCAGACAAAATATCAAAATGTATGTTCTTTTGACATATGAATAATATATGAAAGAAGGAGGGGACATACTGGCCCAGGATAGTGCTGAGGTAGGCAGTAGGTTTTATAAAATATTTATTAACAACCAATTTTAATTGAAGAAGAATGTTTCATTGTATAAGGTGAGTTTATTATTGTTAAATAAGTACTATTAATAATGATAATAATAATAAAAGCCTGGTATGTCAGTGTATCTCAGGGTCCCAAAGTATACTTGAAACTAAACTTAATTTTGCACCTGCATATGTTTAGACCCATCCAAAGCTGAAGGATCTGTTTTCCACTTTGGGTAATGTTTCTTCTTTGCTGTGTGTCTGTAGGTTCAGAGGAGAACAGGCCCAGAAGAGTCGTGAAGAGTGTCTCTGAAGGTAATCTCCACCTCCTTGAGCCACAAAAGTCCAAGTCCATTTTCTACAAAACGTCCCAGCAAATTAAGCGAGTGGCCAAGGGGATGTGAAGCACTGGCCTGTTGACATCAGGTCATCTTGTGTTTGTGTAGACACACACACACACACACGTGTATATATACACTAATGTGTACAATAAAGGAAAGGAAAAAAGAATACATCCTGTGGTTTTATTATTTTTATTTTTATTTTATTTGTTTTATTTTATTGGGAAGTTTTTTTTGTTTGTTTATTTGTTCATTTTTTGCAACTATGGTAAGTTTGGTAGGTGACCACCGATTCCCCAGGGCAGCTAAAAGCAGGAAGACAGTGTGTGTGGCCTCACATGGAGGTGTGCACTGGAAATTTTTAGGTCTTAGATTTTCTTGTACAGAATGTTGTTATAGATATTTTGTAATTAAACTGCGTTTAACTCTACGTGTAGCCGTTATTACAACAAATAAATCCACTCCAACAATTTAATATCTTCACTTTGTGTTATTGATGTTGAGTTTGAATGGGGGTTATAATGGACTATGGGTTACTAGCTGCTCAGCCTATAATTTTTTTTCCCAATCCCATATAGTGTAAAGTTCTGCTTTTAACACTATTTTTAAATTGGCTAGAACACAGTAAAATAAATCAAATGAAATAAAATTAAATTAATAAATGTGAAAGGAAAGGCTATGAGGATGTTGGACAAGTACAATATTGGCCTGACCCAGGAATAACATGATAGATAAACAAGAAAAGCTTTTCATTATCTGCTCATCAAAAGTGTACACTTTGTGCAGGAATTGATGTGATGTCGTTTTGAAGACAGGTTGTTGTGACTGGTCAGTGCCTCAGTGTGACTCAGAGATGCTGGATGACAATTCACCATCCAAGAGAATACAAAGGTCCTGCCGCTGCTCGCAACCCTGAACCTGGTTTTACCACTCATGGTATCAGAGATTTGACAAGACTGGTTTGAGTCAGTTCCACAAATTCAGTCAGAAGTTCAAGTTCATTTTTAATATAGGCCTTCGTCACAAACATGTCTCAAGGGACTTGACAAAAAATGAGCCTGTCTAGATCTAAGGAATCAACAAGCGATCATAGAGCAGAATGATGAAACACAAACACAAGGACGCAAAACAAAACTCAAGACACAGCAGCAAGTTCTGCTACGTCACAGGAAGCCTCCCTGTCCTGCTCAGCCTGACCTACAAAATGTTTACATTAAACAGTTTGGCTTTCAAATGCCTTGGAAAAGGTCTAGAAATACTTTGCACCCTAGATTTTACCATGTTTTTGAAATTTGTCGAGATAATTTGACATTCCTGTGTTGCATTTTTAGACTGATCAAACGTGAGGAATAGGAACAAGCTCTCCTTAAAATTCCATCCTAAAAATGAATGTCAGAAAATACATCCTAGAGCTATGGTTAGGGTGGGACCTCTGGTCTGTCTGGAGAGAAGTAGACTTGTCACTTTGAATTCAGTCTTGCAACTTTCAGTGGCACAGCATTCAGTGTGATCTTTATTTTTAGCTCAGGAGCTCAATGCATATATCAGCACTGTACTGCGCAAGCACTGACACCCTCATGCTCTCATTCACAAGAATCTCTTCATTGTGTGTGTGTGTGTGTGTGTGTGTGTGTGTATGTGTGTGTGCGCGCACACAAGGAGGCAGGTCTTGGCTAAAGTTTATTAACTTTCTCTTAGCCAATGGGGTGCCTTGTGCGTTTTTCCTGCTGACCAATGGGACAGATTGAGAGGTTGGAGGTGGATGTTGCTTAGCAACTGCAGGTAGAATCCCAGATCATGTCGGACCCATTGTTTTATCTTGCTTCCCTGAGAGACATTACATGTTATGTGTTGTGATTTGTTAGGAAAAAATACCTCTGTGCAAATGCGTCACAAAGTTGTGAACTCTATTTTTGTGTTATTTAGCAACGCCATTGTGACTTTAATTGCCTTTCCCTTTTAAGACAGAGCACGTTTTAATGGCTATTATTGAGTTACTACATGAAACTGTCTTTCTTTAGTTGCCAAGTCATTTGATTTTTTTTCTTTTTTCTTTTTGCCACAGATTTAAGGGCTAATCATATTTATTGAACCTCATGTAAATGCTGAGATGCGTTGTTATAGGGTATGCAGGGTGGTAAACATGAAGGTCCATCACGAGGTTAGATAAAACAGCACTGGCAGCATTTTGTCATAGTGAATTCTGAAGAATTTGCAACTGAGCCCTCCCACATATACCCATACATCCACAAAGGTTTTTATGCAAATAATTAAGGAGGCATATGCATAACTGTAGAAATTTGATGTGAGGTAGCTTGAGTTTTTGCCTGGATGAAACTGAGAGCGTGGTTTAAGGGTTCCAAGAGTGCGAGTCTCTCTTTTTTTCCCATGACCAAGAAGAGATGCACAGACTACCACGCACAAACATAAGCATATGCACTCCTTCCTACAATACTCCTGACTCCCACAAGGCAGCACGTCACAGCTGTGATCCTTTGTCCCCTGACTAATTAGATAACCTGATATCTTAAAGCAATATTTCACTTTGCTATAACATACCCACGTGGGCTCACAAACAGCGCCAGTATTGGCTGTCCTTTTATCAATACTGATGACACTCATAGGCTTTTATTTCAAATTTGTTTTCAGAATTAGACAGGTAAAGCGGGTAAAGCAGGATGTGTTTTCTGTCCATACTATCGCTCATCATCAAAGTTTACCTCTCACCTGAAAATGAGTAGGCCGGAAATGACTGACTGTACCACCAGTCATGCTGAAGTGAGCCTGAAAATGAAAAAGTTTAATATCTCAATTTGAGATGGTGCTCGAAAGTAGGGTGACCAGATGTCCCTGTTTTCTGGGGACAGTCCCCGGATTTGGTGCTTTTTCCCCAGCTGGCACTCTCCCCAGAAAAGTCCTCGGATTCCCCCTCTCCGGTCAGCATCAGTACTGCCAGGGGAGCTCTGGTGATTGGCCATTTTTACTTCAGAACCAAGGGAATTCTAGCCCATGCAGCATGAACAGAGCCCTGCCCAGACACGACAGTAATTTATGTAATTCAGTACATGGCATGTTGTGTGTTCGGGACAGCATATGTGTATTACTTTCTTTGTAATATGAGTGACATTCATTGATTTGGATGTTTCTAGAACAGACGGAGGATGTGGGAGAACCAGAGAAACAGACACAGTATATGTTATTTGCTTGGTGAGTATTACCCCAGCAGGGACGTGTGCTTTTCCTGATCTCTTCTAGTAAAAGTAATGTTTTCCAGACACAGGCTGTAATTTTCCCCCGGCTGAACCACAAATGTACGCAACTGTGCTCCAAAAATCTGGTCACCTTACTTTAAAGACTTCTTCTCAAGTGCAGGCTTGAGTTTTATTGTTTTATTCTTTTCTGTTTTTTTAGGATATCAGGATATGAGCACTGAACACCGGGCTAAATTAAACTTTTTTTTTTTTTTTTTTTTTTTTTTCCAAAAATGGCAATTTGTGCTCAATTTATTGCCTGTATTGTCAAAGCATAATTATAAAGGAGGCACGAAAAGAATTGCTTGCAAGTCACTGTCCTTTCCTGTGATGCTTAATGCAAATATTTAAATGGGGTTTATGGAAATTCCTGAGATGGACCCTGGATTTGACATGTAAAGCAGGTCCATGAGGATTGTTGTTTACAGCAGCTCCCTCCATGTCCACCATTTCCAACTGTGTGAAGCAAAGGAGTAGAGTTGTAACTCTTCAGTCAGGACTAATTGTGTTTTAACACTGGATTTGGGCGTTTGTGGGAGATACTGCAATTGAAAGGGACGATTCCTGATCAGTCAAACAGCGTCTCTGGACAAGGTAAGCCTTGAGAGCCCACACCTTTACAGCGAGATTTAAACCTGCTGAAATGTCGTGTGGTGCTAGTATTTTAATGGCGGGCTGTGGATTGAGCTGTGCAGGATGAGCAACACTGTCCTCGGTCCATATTTTTTTCTGCAAAACAAGGCCCCGATTTTCTTCAGCATCGGTCAGGGTTAAGTGCTTAAATAAAAAAAAGATTTGGCCATTTCCTTGTGCCCTTTTGTGTCTGCACAAGAAATGTGATGAAGATAACAAGAAACAACTTTGGCTACAAATTTGTGGAGACAAGGCCCCCGTGCTCCTTTGGTAACCACAAACATCATACAAATCTTCAAGGACACAGGCTGCTGCCTATTGCCACATACAGGAGGAGAGAAAATATTTAAAACATTTTGATAGACCATAGCCATTCTTTTTCTTCGACACAAATATGACATCAATAACATAATATTACTTGTCTCCCCTGTTCATTCCCCTCGTTTTTGTTTTTTTTTTGTCCTGCAGATTATTCAAGAATTGTTTCTTACCGTATCTTTTTGAATCGGTTAACAGAGGAATTTGTAGCTGCAGGTAACTGGAGCCATTTATCAGTACACCGTTGACTATTGACAGGCCGGTGTGCAGTGGTTATAGTGGAGGATGGGTTAGATTTACAGTCTCCTTTACCAGGTAACGTCTGCTGTTGTGAAATAATGTGACAGAAAATCAGTGCAGCTGTGATGGCTCAGCAGTTGTCTGCCCCTCCACATTCCTTACCCAGGAACTTATCCAAGGCCCAGCTCAAATGTATGTAGCCAGTGGATGACTCATCCTCAGGAGAATGGGCAGTATGGTGCAGGTAGCCTTGCACATAAACATTTCACAGTCTACTGAAGTACTTTGGTGACTCACATTACAGCGGTTACCACTGGGGACGCATTTGACATATAAATACGGTGTTTTTTCCTGTGTGTGCGTGTTTTTTCAGTATCAGATAGTGTAGCAATATATGTTAAATGCCATCTACAAGCACAAAAAGGTTAAACTAACACAAAGGCTCAGCCCATCTTTTTAATTATTCCCTGTCTTGCTACATCTGTCATGAATATACACCTAAAACGCAGATAGTACACAGACCTCGCAGTTCTGTACAAAGACCAGTGCAAAATCCTATAAAAAATCTGGGAATTTAAATGTTGAAGGGATAGAGGCCCAAATCGATTTAAGACATGTCACTGGTCATTTTTTGTGCACTGAGAAAGCAAATTTCTCCACCACTACAGCAATTTCCATGGAGACAGGGTTTAGGAAATCAAAAATTCTTGCTGTCGTACAGTGCCTGAGTCTGCACGGTGCCCTTTACAACACAGCTTCCAGAAAACACGACACACTGAGTGCACCGGTCACGCCACCTATTTATGATGGCTGGGAAATGAAGGAACGTCGAAATTATTTGTGCGGAGAAATCTTTCATGCCTGTTCCCAACAGATAATTACGTTTTATTCACTCTATTCATGATTCAGCAAGCCGGATAGTACACGAGGTGCCATTCTGCTCCTCTGTCTTCTTTGCCGGTTGTCTTTGGTGTCATATAAACCTCATCTCTGTGAGGGCCGCAGGAGGATCTGCCCTCGATAGGGCCTGTAACAGATCTACAGTGCAGTCCCAAAGTCCCCGAGTCCACTACTTTTTTTTTTTTCAACCATTTATTCAAAAAGCGAATGCAAGTTTTTAGTCAAATTGTATTTCTCAAACACAACACTGTGTAATTTATCATAAATTTAAAATTATTATTTCCTAAAAGTGAAAATTTCTCTCTTGGTTTTGTATTTGCCGTTTGCCTTAATCCCTGCTTGCCTGCTGTGTGGCATCGCCTCTGCACATTTTTACAGAAGTTGTGAAAACACATTACTGCAGCACTCTTTTAGAGCATTCCAGAAAAGCCTGCGTTCTTGCCTCTTGGTCTTTTCAGATGTTCCCAAAGATGTTCAGTGGGCATCTGGTGGCTGAGGAGGGAAAGCCATGCAAATTAGCACTCCCGACTCTGTGCTGGGCTTCAGATGGGCCTGGCGTAGCTTCAGTGCATGTTGAAGATGATTGTCCTGCTGGAAAAATGAATCCTCCTCCACACAACATTCAGCCCTATTTTCCTCTCTCTCCTGGTCCAAACTCTGCATTTCACATTGTTTGAAATTTTGCAGGAAATCTGCTAAATAGTTTTACGGTGCAAAACAGTTAGAAGGCCGCGGCTCTTTTGCAAAAACGTGCAAACTGAGCAGACTTTCTCGCAAAGGACGAGAATGAATGAAAGGCCATAGCAAATATCACATTAGCAGTTTTTGTCTCTTTTGCTTGCTCCTCAAAACAAACAGGCAGACTGACACCGGGGATATGTAGCCTCTTTGCAGCAGGAGGCAACAGGGTTAATGGGAAATGTTCATTTTGAGAAACAGCAGCTCTCTTGGAGAAAACATGCTACTCACAATTCATTTCACAATAACACACTTATGTTTAAGAATGAAACACGCTGCACCTTTCACCTCTACCTTATCCATACATGACACTTACTCATTTCTGTGGACCCCCGCCCACCACCTCGGTCTGCCTGTACTTGTTCTTTTGAGCTGTTCGAGTTATTGAATCCACAGAAACACGTCTCAGGCTCTCCTCTGCAAGCTCTTGAGTCAGTAACTCAACAAACCCTCCTTTACATCATCACCCGTCGTTTGTCATGAAATTTATTTGCTTTAGTACCTTACATACCTCTGCCTGTCTCAAGGGAGGAGGGCGTCAGTGAAAGTTGAGATTTTAAGGTTTTGAATAAAAGTGAGACACCTTGCACCTCAGTGCCCAAAAATACAAGAAAATCAGGTGCATTTTTAAGTGTTTTCACTTTATTTTCAGTTGCAAGACATTTTCCTCACGGCATTCTATGTAGAGATAAATTTGCTTTCAAGTGTATTTATTATAAAACATGGTACAAGTATACATACTGAACTCGAGCTACACTCTCAAAAAATAAACCACATCATTGCACCCTCTATGCCATGCTGCACCCTTGACACTGGGTTCTTATTGTGCCCTTTGTACCTAATAGAGACCAGTCTTGCTCCTTTATTATAATATAACCATATACTCATATCTACAAATCTACAAAACGTATTTCATTTCAAGGCTACTGAACCATAGCCTACAAGTTCAAATCTACCTTAAATTAATATTTTACCTGATTTATTTATTCATTTAGGTATTTATTTATATAGTTATTTATTCATTCATTTATTCATTCATTGTATTTGGCCTAACAAATGCTGTCCTGATATTGTATCTTAAACATTTAGAGGAAACGCTGCATATATGTACCTTTTTGGCTCTGAAAAAGGTTCACGTAATAACCTTGTTGTCCAATAATTAGGCTTAGGGAGTACGTTTGTGTAGACTCCTGCCACAACCCTGTTTCTGACAGTGCAGATACGTATTAAAGATGTCCACATAAATAAGAGGGCTTGTCATTTCTTCTGTAAGGGTGCATCGTCTGAATGCTGCACGTTTCGTTTTTGTCACGGTTGAGAGCATCGCCTCTCACGTTTAGATGATAACTGTGAATATTTGCACCAGTTTGACTCCAGTGAGCTTTGCGCAGTCCTTTATGAGACCAGTATTTATTGTGCAGCTTAGCTTTGGTTTGTGAAATTCGTGATCAGACATGGATGTTTGATAAAAAAAAAAAAAAGAAATCAGGGTTACAGAGGGTTGGAGTATACACTGCATCCCTTTGAGGTGCAGCAGCCTCCCATGCTCTGCTTTGTTTATTCAGAATTAACAACTTGATGTCACTTATTAACTGTCATCACTCTCCTTGGCATTATCATCAGGAGCTTCATCTTAGCTAATTGTGTCTGCAATATGTGGAGGTGCAGTATTTAATGCGGGTGGCATTTATCTACATCTGCAAGATCTCACTAGAGAGTGGGAGATTGTGAAAACATTCTTGTATGTTTCATTTTCTTTTTCTTTTTCGCTTGGACAGATATAGCTTTCCAATGATAAAAAACAATATCCAGCTTATATCTGCAAGTTAGTGAGACACCCACACTCATTTGCAGTGAAAGGCAAATGACCCTGGTGATGAGTCATTGCATTCACTCAGAGACTTGCTTTTTTTCAACACGTTGAAATCTGTTGAGGCAGAGTGGAGCAGTGGTTCTCACCAATGTGACTCGGAGAGAGCTCAGGTGTGCCTTGACGTTTTGCTCAAATGTAAAAATATACGTATATATCTATTTTTTAAAAAAAATCAAACAGAAATAGCACATTAGCATCATCAAAATCCAGTTTATGATTTCCCATACCTCCCCCACCCTCACATCCCCCACACACACAATTACAAAGCCCCCCCTCTGTTCTATGATCATACGAGGCTTATTTGACATTTCCAGCAAATCAATAATTAGGTACACCTCAGAATATTGTGCGGCGGGTTTAAAAGTGCTAGGATACTTCAACTGCAAGAGCAGAGCTTTATGCAAAGATCAGCTTTGTTCTAGTAGTGGCTAAATATTGTGATAATGATGATGGCAACTGTATTTTATTCATTACGCGTTTCGTTATGCATTTTGTTTTGCAGAGAGTTGAGCAGAAACTCAGCTGTGAACATGCTCTCACACTTGACATTTTGTTTTTATTGGCTTTTCTCAGCCAACAATATTCAATAAAACTTCAAAAACAAGTGTATTATTATTTCAGGCAGTCAGCTCATTTTCTGAATGGGGGCATTCATTAAAGAATAAACGTAGAAGTATAAGAGATGAAACAATGTATCAAAATTCTGCAAAAATGTGACGTTTGTAACAAGAGGCAGAGAAATGTTTTCTGATACTGACTACACTTTATCCTGCTGCACTAGTCACAAAAGAGAGGCTTCCCCGCCATAAGTTTGCAAGCTCTTCATCAAAATTGTATTATTTGCACTTTCTAATGACAATATTTTTGCATTTACACCCTGGCAAGCCAAGGCCATTGATAGAAAGATTTATGTATCAGGAATGATCAAAATTTCACGCACAGCATGTCGTCCCTCCTTTATATAAAATAAAGAAGTCACTTTGTTGTCGAGGCTGTTTTGTGTCACTCCCTGAAAAGGGGAATTTGAAGCCAGCAAGATTAAGAGAGGGCAGAGAGCGAAGCAGCCCCCACAAAGGAGGCCACATGTGGGTGCTGGGGCGGTGGGGTGTGTGGGGTGTGTGAGGTGTGTGAGGTGTGTGAGGTGTGTGAGGTGCCCAGGCGGCAGCAGCGCAGAGCGAGCAGGTGAGTTGCACTGTTTAAACAGACCGCCCAGTCGGTGAAAGCTGCGCGTGCTCAGGTGACACACACCGCTCCATCCAAAGCACCCCTCCACTTGAGTCTGCCTGAACCAGCTCACCTCAGTGTGCCGTCTACACGTCACAAAGTGTCCATAAATCATCAGCCGTCAACATACCTGTATTCAAATCCAATTCCAGTTTTAAACATGCATTCAGTTTTTCATCACAGGAAAAAATAACTTTCAAACACTCTGAAATACACTGGAGAAAAATTGCCAATAACATAAAACTGCAATAGGATACAATACAGCTGAGACATAAATTAGAGAGGCAACAGAAACCAATAAAAATAGGTAAATAATGCATGAAATAAAAATTCATGTATGACATTGGGGGAGCAGAATAAACACATGATTTCACTTAGGGTGCCTGTGCAGTGTTTTGTAGTTTGTGGTTGTTTGGTTGGGGTCTAAATTCCACAGCAAATTGGGATGACTGGAGCAAATGAAGGGGTAGCAGAGGCAGTGTAAGATTAGCCTTGAGTGCAAAACAGTGTGTGTGTAAGTGTGTGTGTGTGTGTGTGTGTTGTGAGTTGGGGGAGCTTGCCGGGAAAAATTGTTTTTTTTCTTTCTTTCTTTGTTTTGTTTTGTTTCGGTTTTTTTTTCATATAGCTTGACATGGTGAAACCTTTTCGGTAATAGATTTATATCGCAGAAATGTAAAAGATGCAGATGACAGGTGTTTAAAGAATTGGGGAAACCAAAACGGACAGATTCCCCGAGGCAATACTGAAACATGTCCAGTCTGTCTGTCTGACCACAGTTTGTACAAGGCTCATTGCTAAAACCTGAAAGAACCTGAGACTCATTTTTGGGCATTAGGCCTGAGGGCTGCAAGTGTTATCTGGCTGCATCAAGTTTACTTTGTTTAAGAAAAGAAAGAATAGTGGAGTGTATGGGGGAGGGAGTGTAACGGGAGTCTTTAACAGCGAGTAAAAGGGACTGAAAGGATTTTGATCCAGTGATATTATATATCTGTCCTGGTCAGGGCAGACAAAAGCACACAGCAAACCACCAGAGAGCAAAGCATGTCATCTGAATAGTATGTCTTCTTTGCAGTGTTGTACATCCAAAGGCTTTGTGTCCCTGAATTTGGCTGGTAGAATGCACAAAGGAGGCAGTTTGTTCGCCCCTGACAAGTGTGCTTTTATTTGCAGCGGCCCTTTGATGTATAGAGAAACTTTGGCTGGGATATCCCTCGCAGACAAATGCATGAGAAATCCCACTCCTTTATATTATCCTTAACAATTCCCTCACCATTCACTGCGGAGCTTTTATTCCCTTTAAGACCTTTACTTTAAACTTGGTGCCTACTCTCTGTCTTTCAGCCATAATGGGGAATGTTGTGTGACTTTATTGTAGGGGGTGGATTTGTGGGGCATGTTGATGGTAATGCAGTCACAACAGAATACAAGTCCAAACATTAAAAAAACACACACCTTTTCAAGCCGTGTTGCCCCCAAACTACTTTCTCCAGAGGACAGATTTAGGCTAAAATCGCAGGTTTTTGGCATAAACATAGACTGTTTAGTAAGATATTTATTGTCATTAATATATATAAATCTTAATTTATATAGGGAACATCCACTGAAAGCAAGCTGTTTTCCAGGAAAGCTCTGTTACAATGACTGCATCAATCAAGTACACAACATAAAATAAAGTACATTAGATAAAATTTAAAAAAAAAAAAAAAAAAAGATCAAATAAAAAATTTAAATCAATAATTAATCAGCCTTGTGGGTAAAAATGTGAAAATACTCCAAATCTTGTTTTAGGGCAAAGGATTGGAGGTTTAGCAGTAATTTCTGAAAACACAACGTTTGTCAGAAGCTCATTCACAAAGCACCGTGGCAGTAAAATTGCACCTTACACCTGGGAATTTTGTAGTTCTCTTTCATTTATAGCAAAAGGATTTTAGGGAACGTGTTGTCTAAAATCTTACCGTTTTTCTAGTGAAGTTCTTTAATGAACAAACAATGTCAGCACAAGTTTTATAGTGAATTTCAAATTCCTGCCAGAAAACATTTTTTTTAATGGTTGACATCTGGTTTTGGAATTAAAATCTTCATTTGACCAGCAGCATGTTGTGTTATGATTCATGCTCATGAGCTGAGCTTTAATGTGAGGGTAATTACAGAGATATTTTATTATGATTAACCAGGCGAGATGACAAAGGACACATTTGGGCATGCGGCAGAAAGCCGGGCCAGTGGTTGCGCAGGAGACAAAGTCGCACGCGCTCAGATCTGGCGGTTGCCCATGTCCTGCCACTTTCCCGTAAAGTGGCCAGGTGGGGCTTCAGTGCCTCCACACGAGCGTGCTTTGACAGTCATTGTTGGAGGAGAGCACAGTATCGCTTCCCCACCCAGATTTTCCAAGTTAGTCCAGGGATTTCAACTGCCAACTTACCAGTCACAAGCCTACTGCTCAAATGTAAATGCTTCCTTTACCACCTTTTACATCAGATGAACAGTGACAGACCTATAGCCCCTCACTCATCCACGTCAGGACACTCAGAGCACTTGAAAAGATAAAGACTGTACTTGTTTTATATGTGGATGAAAATAGGGCACTTACATAAAAACATGTTCAAATCCCAAGTTTTTTAAGCTAAGTATCTGTAACATCATTTTACCAGAGTTATACAGTATTTAACAAACATCAAGCATACTGGAAAATTACACATCTTACCATACTGTTGTTTCCAACCTTACTCTTTATCACAGTCTACATTTTTATGCATTTAAAAAAAGGGACATACTTCGACATGCTCAACATCCAGTTCACAAATCTGTGGCAGAGTAAACACCCTTCCGTCCCTTTGGTCTACCTCAGTGGAGTCTGATTTGATTGTCACTGAAAATGAATGATATCCAAACTTGCAATCTACTATCTACCTCCCTACTACGACTGCACCATTACCGCGTAATGATTTAGTGAAGTCTGCAACACAAAAACACCACCGTGTTCTTGACATTCTCCTCTCAGGGTTTGTTCAGTGTCATGCAAAGTTGTTGTTTGCTGTTGTTTATTTTGATTATCTTTGGCCAGCTGGCATCTAAATTACTCGACAGCACAGAGTACAAGGTGAACTGAATAAGTATTAATAAACAATAAACAACAATAAGCAGTCATTAATATACGACAAAAGGCCTAAGTTGTCAAATAGGCCCCAAATCATCACACCCCAAATACAGTTTGTGAGGAGAGACGTGAATACACTTCATTGTTCCTCCTTGTTGTTTCAGCAGGAGCAGCCATGATGACTGAACATGCGTGTTACACACTGCATATGTGCTGCAGTAAAGGTCAAACTCTCACACTTCGGTTGTGCAATATTTGGCTGATCATAAGGTGCTACCATTTGCACAGTTCCCGTGCATGCAAAATTTCAGGTCACTACCACTGGGAACCAATAATGCCTTTGGCTAAGCAACAAGATGCAAATCTGTCTATTCAAATTAGGACCACACCATACACAATCAGGCTTACACAAACACACAACATGGACTCACATCTCAGTGCACCACGTTGCAGAATTAAAATACAATTTGTCCATCTCAATCCTTGCGTCCTATCGCAGGCTGATCAAATCTGAGACCAGTTTTGCTTTTAAGTCCATTTAAATCCACATTTCTGTGTTTACTTTCCTTGTTTCCTAGTTTGGCAGCCTCTCAGACCAGTGGCGAGCAAAGACAGCCCACCTGACTCAGCCAGTCATATGGCTAATGGGAGACAGGCAGCATCCTCCACTCCAGGCTGTCTTTGAGCAGACGAAGGTTAGTCAGGCTTAGGAGATCAATGCACTTACGTGTCACACCCAGACCACCAGATTTTTCCCTCAGGCACTGAAGGAAGAGTTGACATGGCCACTTGGTGTTCACCTGGTCTTAGGAACTAATTTATTATTACAAAATAAATAAATAAAAAACTTTTTGGTTGTTTAAAGTGGAACATGAAAGACAGAGAGAAGCCGGTCGACGTGCAACAAAGCCAGATGTGACCTGTCACTATCAAATGAGCCCATGCAGTTTACTTTAGCCTGCTAACTGGAGCAAGTCAGATATCATCCATCCTGACACCGTCTGTCACACCACACACAGGTCATTGAAATGAGTGCAAACAGGGGCACTCGTCATCGGTGTTAAGTATGATGGCAGTGCAGTGATTATTTACAGGCTGCAACACTTTCTAAGGCCCTGAACTTTGAGTCAGAGACTGAGGCCTCAATTAACTCCACGCTTTACAGAAATACTATGAAGCTGATTGACCCATGCGGATGCTGAATGACAGATGCACAGCATGGAGAACATTGTCAAGAGGGTGACAGGATAAAGCTATTTTGATTGTCTGGCTCGCAGACAAAAAGCCTTTTGAAATGCGTGGTATTTCAAAGAGGTAATGTTGGGCTGGAGATGAATCAGAGCTTTGACCAAATCACTACGAGAGACAATAATCCACCCTTACAACAAGCATTTCATAAAATATATATATCATTGTTATAACTTCAGTCAGTTTTCAGAGATAATTGAACAAAATGACTGCTAATTAAATAAGAGTTAACAATTTTGATTGCCAGGTGCTGCCACTCCATGGTTTGAAGTTTTGAATTTGAATGTTTGATAAAAGTGTTTGAAAATGTTTGATTTCAATTTCCAAGTGTATGTTCATATTTACAAAACGTATTTGACTTGGGCCTGGAATCTTAATGGTGAATACAAGGGCCATGAAGCGTTTTGATTTAGTGGTGTGTAACTGGAGTGTTTGTTGTTTTCTGTCCGCTTTTGTTTGTCCCAGAGCCCAACTTCCTGTAGATACAGGCACATACTGCGAGGTAGTGGAGATACACTGGGATCTGACAGTAAGAGATAACCTGCCATCAGCAGGCCTGCTATTTTTAACAGCAGGTACTAGTAACACATGACGTGGGGCTCTTGTTATCAATATTTATGGAACAAAGATTGAGACAGAGTAATGATACACAGTCCCTACTGGATCCAACCTCTCTTAATAGTTATCATTACAGGGAGGGAAGGAAAGTGCTGATAGACTCAAAATTTTAGGCTGGCACTCCACATTTTAGTAATGATTCCAGAGACCAGACAGGCCTCAAATGTAATTAGCAGATGTGAACAGGGAAGTATGATGACCTCAAAACATGTCACAGGTGCTGCGCAAAACAATCTCAAAGACCTACAGCGTTAAAACTCCCTTAACCGTACTTTTATGCATGACGTACAAACAAATTATTGTTTTGTGAAGTGCAGTTTGATGTGGTGGAGTCGGTATTTCATTCCAGGCTTTTTATATGTGTATTGTTGTCAACAAGAGAGAGTGGTTAAATAAGATTAACATAGGATCACATCTTACAGCAGGTCACTGCTTCAGATGCATTATGTAGGAGTAAAGACAGTTGTACAAACCACAGAGCAAAGAAAACAAATGGCAATGATGTATTCAATTAGAGAACATTTTCACATCACTGCCCTTACATAATTAAAACACATTTTCTGACAGTTTCATGACTTTGTTAGTATGTTGTAGTAACTACTCCTGATAGCCGCCAGTGCGATACCCATTTTTCTTTCCAGAAAACAAAGAGTCAGTAACGGTTGCAGCTTCATCTCCATGTTTCTCCCATGGCACAGCCTGTTGGTTACAGATTCACACAACATTCCCTCTTGCCAAAACACATTCTATTCAAACACTTAAAAGTTCCAAGAGCAAGCTCAAAAGAGGTGAAGTATCTGGCAGACCATAGAGCAAAGTGCCATGCAGTCATATGCAGCCCAGGGGATGAAGTGATCGATCTGTGACCTCGGACTCAGCCATAAGATATTGTGGTGCAGAGTGCGGGGGAGGGCATGGATAGTGGAAAAGGGGCGAGCATGAGTCAGTAACAGAGTCTGTGAAAGCTGTGGGAGCAGAGGAAGCGTTAACAACATCACAAGTAGAAGGAGCAAGTCAAGTTACCACGTCAAAGGACTGAGAGTAGGATGATGGTAGGAGCCTGAGAGGTGATTGGAAACATACACTCTAATCATCGAATCATGTCAATTAATAATTGTTCATCCAGTGTGTTATCCACACCAAGCTGAGATGTGTCACCTTTCTCTGTCTTTGCGTCACTCCCCTCCATTGAATGTAGTCTGTAATGAGTCGCCACTGTGTTGGGAACCTGCATTTTCAAAACTAGGTATGACTTCAGTCAGGCACTCATCACTACTATGATACATACAAAAAGTAGTACTTGGCAAGCAAAGTTGAATCTAATTTTGTCTGAATGTGTCATGTGTCTTTGAGACAGACGTGTATTGTCGCAAAGCACAAGCACTGCAGAGAGAAAGTTTTGTCATGATGATCAAGTTTCTGTGTGTGTGCGTGTGTGTGTGTACTGATATATATATATATATATATGTGTGTGTGTGTGTGCGTGTGTGTGTGTGTGTGTATATATGTATATATATATATATATATATATATATATCTGTCTAGATAGATAGATATGGTGTGTGTGTATATA
>OMLB01018762.1:0-10652 GCA_900302555.1 Myripristis jacobus | reverse complement strand
TTTTTTTTTTTTTTTTTTTTTTTTTTAATCTTTTAAACTTATTCCCTAATAGTTAACTGTAGGTCAGTTATCAACTCCTTGATAAAGTCTCACTGAACCTGATGGTTTTCTTTCAAATGCAAAACAATCAAATATTCTTTTAAGGGACTGAAAGTCTATTTTTGACGATATTCATTTTAATAATAATTTTATTACCAACAGAATACCATTATATAGTGTTTTTTTTAAAATATCACGATTGTCTCAAATAACATTGAGTCACGTTTAAAAACTAATAACCAGAAAAGTAAGACTTGTTTTAGGAAATTAGGTTGCATAGTAGCAATTTTATGGGCATTGAAATTACCTGAGAAGGAATTCTATGCTGCCTGTTTTCTCAAACATTTTTAGGGATGAAATGGCTCAAATTTCTTAAATTGTTCGATTTCCCATCCTCGGCCGTCCACGTTTCATGTCCCAATGTCTGTGGGGAATTCCCTTAAGCAAAGTATGTAAGACCGAAACTTGGGAAGTGTTCGTAAATAGCTCCGATTGTCACTTCCATGACCGCCTTGCCCTGTCACTGCTTGAATCAGCTTTACAGCCACAGCCCAGTTTATTGCTGGCTGTGCCCACTGTAAACAGTATACACCCAAAACCGTTACACCTTTATGATATCATGCAAACTGGGAGGCATCTGAGTCACACAGATGCAGACTGATGTCATCTATTATACTCTTTCTTTGTTAATTTACAGTATGAATTATACATGTGTGCTAGTTCTGTCAGTGGTGGACGCAGAGTAATTTGTTCATTTGCCTTGAGTTTTGACTGTTTTCACTTCTCATATGGAGGAAATATGCTTTCGTTGGACATTTGTACTTCCTTTTGGGAGGAAAAAGGAAGTGCATGCGAGAATTATTATGTATTTCATGCTTCCTCCCTTCCCCTTTTCTTTCTGTCATCTAAGTTTATGTCTCTCCCACTGCTCTAGGTGGCCAGGTTCCTGTCGGAGGAGGTACGCCCCCTGCTGGAGCCTTACAAGGCTAAAATGGATGTCAAGATTGAGCTTGAACTCTGACACGCTCACACACAACAGCCAAGAGAGACTTCATTATGGTTTGTGGCCGTGGTGAACGCTGCACTGTACCTCAATAAAAGAAAAAATGCTGTCATGAATTTGGGTTTATTATGGCTTTTATTTTTGCCTGCTGAATAAGAAAGGAAAATATCTTGTTTTTGAACCTCAGATCATAAATAACCTTTCTTTTTTTTTCTTAACAAAAACTGAAATAAATTATTTGTCCAAAAGACCATTACTAATATTCTGGTATTTGATCATCCTGTCCATAACCTTTTTGTTGACAGGGAGCAAAGGTTGTATGAACACAACAGTCTTTTATTGCGTTACATAAAGCTGATAATAAAATTTGAGGAACCATTAATCCCATTTATTACTTTACATGTACATCTAATCCACTAATCATTGATAGACTCCAAGGTCTATGACAGATGATGAAGAATGAACTTTTCACTCACTTTAGTTTGAAGTGTTATGTCTTCTGAAATTCAAGTTCCTATTTCTAAATGAGCATTCATCTGTTTTAGTCTTATTGTTGTTACTTGGCGGGAAGGTGAGCACTGTAGCCACAATTGTAAGTGTGGTGGAGAGGAAGTGGTTTGAAGATGTGAAATTGAAACTTATGCAAGAGGCTGTAAATCAAAATTCCCAGATCAAAGTCCTGCTCAGCTCTGAAATAACAGTTGTGATGTTACCGTAACTCCCAGTTTATCGATGCAATCGAAAAGTGAATGAATGTATTTTCCTGAGTTTAGTACAACTCTAAAGCTCATAAAACCCCCCATTTAAAAAGTCTCTCCTTCTCCATGCTTACCCCAGTAATCAAATGACATAGATAATAAACAATAATAAATGGTTCATCACAGTTATTTCACTGTTTATCACTAACTGTCATAAATGTCCATCCATGACAGTGCAGCATGCTTTGTGATCACAGCACAGGCTGCTCTACTAGTAGCATTAAGGTAACACAAAAGAGGTAGTTTGAATATAGCTGGTGTAGGCAACTCCCCTCTGCTCTTGAGGCAGCAGCTGTAGCACTGTGTCCAACTTAACTTCACTCAGAGCTGACTGAGTAAAGGTAGGAGCAAACCTCTCTCTCCCTCTCACACACACATGCGGCTTCACTTCCAGCAGTTCATGTGATGTTAGGATCCTGCACTCATCAGCTGATGTTTACTCAGAGCAGATCTAACTTTTTCATCCCAGACTTTTGAGAAAAAGCCAGTCAGAATTCTACCTTTTTAATTTTATTATTATTTTTTTAGATTAATCTCAGAATTATTATTATTTTTATTATTCTGTGGCCCTGGTCCTCTTCCATATCAGGCTGCTTAATCTCTGGCTCGCAGATCTTATAGTTGGAAAACATTTTGCTGTGTTGGTCTTTCTGGAAATCCCCAATCCATGTGTCAGATGTAGCACTTGTGAAGTCGCAACTGTTGTCATCCTTTGATGGAGCCACTGTAACCATTTAGGTAACTAGTGTAACAAACAAGACACCCATTTTAAAATTCAGTACATCATGAATTTGATCGATTTCATGTTTGCAGATCTAATCTATTAGATTTATAAATCATACTACAAATCGACGTGTTAATATTTTGGATTCCACTTTGTGGTTACTTGAACCAGAGGGTGCTGTGTGAGAGGAGGGCCTGTGGTTGGCAACAGTAATGGGTGTGTTTCAGATACCTTTACACTATTTCCTGCAATACTGTATCGATAATGTAGTCTAAATAGCATTTACGCCCGTCATTATCATGACAGCATGACATCTACATTTGTAGTAGGTCCATTATTCACAGCAAATGCCCTCACAATCAAAATGAAATATCTAAAGCAAGTCAAACGAAGTTTTCTTCACAGAAAAGTTTTGTTCACACCAGAATAACAAGCGGAATTTTGACATTAAGAAGGCTTTAAAACGTAAAGCTTAAACCCAGATTTATTTATTTGTTTATTTATTTATTTTGTGGCAGTCTGTCCATTCCGTGTTAACTACTCTATTCAGATAAACCTACAACAAGCTAACCAAAGGTGTTTTTACAAGGTTAGGCTATTAAGCTCTACTTATGGTGTATCTTGTATTATTGTATTATTTAGCTAGTACCACTGTTTTTCTTTTTTCTTTTTTCTTTTTTAACATGCCTGTGACTTCGACTGTAACCACAGTTTAACCACACTGAGACAGGTTTAGTGAAACAAAAACAACACCACCCAAACTACTGCATGGTGGTGTTGTGAAGTGTTGGCGGTATAAACTGTATTTTAAAAGCTAAACAATGCTAAATTCCAGTTTTTAGCTCAATTTGTGGTTTAGTCTGCAGTCAACGTTTCAAGTAGGGAGCCAAAAAGTTGGACCTCTCTTCTCTTCATAAATGTTGTTTCTTTGCTGACATTTTGCTCAGGAAGGTTAAACATAGGCTATTTAATGGAATTCATGAGAGAAGATAAAGTCAATTCAAATGTACTTAAAGTTGCTGAATTTTATTTTAATTGGAAAATTTGAAAACCACAAAATACCACAAAAAAATTATGAAGACCTTGCAAAATTTGTATTGTGTAACTGATTAAAAATGCATTGAGGTACAACAATTAAGTTACTCTAAAAATGCACCAAATGATAATTAGTGAATGTAATTGTTAACTTCCACCCTTTATGATAGTTATGGATGTATTTTGAGGGCGATGTCTGTGTCACTGCGCTGAGATGGTCGGTGTTTCTCAGCAGGTGAAACCCCGTTTACTCCTAACATGTGGCTGTGGGCACTGCTTCCCGTTTGCCTGTCTGTCTTTGGCACTGTGGGCATTTGGACGGTGTGAGTACATTCATCGATTACCTAATAATGAACAATAGTCTTACAGTGTCGTATGATGCCTGTAATGCTGATATGAATTATTCTAATGCCTATAACATGCTACCATACATGGAGACAGTTTGGCTGCTTCCTCTGTTGAAATAAACCGCAGAGTTTCTAAGAACTGGTGCTTCTGCTGACCTGAGATTAATCTTTTTGGCTGAAGAATGAGCAATGTTCGCCACTAAACACTCAAGATCTTGGAATTTTATTTTGTTTTCTTTTATTTAGAGTTGGTTTTAAGCTTTGACACCAAACTTATTCATGTATCACTATTTTAAAAAAGCTGTATTGTAAACTGTGTACAGCCAGTCTGGCAAGCGTGCTTACTTACTCTTTTCAAACCCTTTAATTTCAAAACCTAATATGCGTAATGCAAGTGAACAACCAAACTGGAGAGCACAAAATCATACCCTGCTTGACAGAAAATCATTCATCAGTGGTAATCCTAGCCTTTGTCAGTGTGTTTTAGTTCACTGTGTTATGACTGACAAAGTGTGTTTGTTGGGGGAAAAAAAAGGTAGTGCTGGTGTTTCAGTGCAGTGATTTTATTTTGAGACATGTGCACGGTGTTTTTTTAGTTTCAGTATGAGATAAAGTCACTCTCTGACCAGTCCTCCACCTCATATGACCATATAGGTCATTCGCTCCAGCTCTCTAATACAAACAAGAGGAGTGTCTCTAATATGGTCGTGTCTAGTAGGTAACCCTAGATATGCAAAACTCTCGCAAATGCAGACTTGATTCAGCACGGTAGATATTGTCCTGACCAAATCTCGTGATAGACAATATTATATGATATCATACTCTCTCTGCTGGTGGCTGCTCCCTCCCCAGCTGATACTGAGTCAAGTCTAGCAAACTGTGCTGGGTGATGGCCTCTGAGGTGAGAACATAAATTTGCGGCAGTCATCACCTGCTTGCGGCAAAGATGAGATATGGCTTCATTTAAATCCTTTGGCTCGCCATTTTCTACAATGTTAAAGCTGAAATACTGCCAAAGTGGCGAGCTAGAAGTCTAGTCCTAGTCCTGCATTTCTGTATATTAAAGTGCTGCACAGCACAACAGTTCCACATACATTTTCTTTCAAAATAAAAGTCCAAAGATGCCGTAACAGCTGTTCAACATTTGATATTGTGAAAAATATTGCAAATGACAGCACATTCCATGATATTTGATAATATCGAATATCTGCCTAAGCCTAGTTTGATTCTGCCCTAACTTTAACTTTAAGCCAAACCTTTTTCCTGACCTTACCCTTAACCCAACCCTAAACTTAACCTTACCCTTAACACTAACTGCACTTGCAAGAGGTCAAACCTAGATTTGCGAATCTAGGGTTACCATCTAGATTGGACCAATATGACCCAAAGGACCATTTCCTGAGAAAGCTGCCAAACTACTAAAAATACTTGGATAAGGTTAGGAAAATATTATAGTTAATGTTAAGAAAAAGTCAGGGTAAAGGTTACAAATCATTTGCTACCTAAAAGCACAGCTGTAACTTGGATTTGAGCTAGGGTTGGCTGATTGAAAGCTGTGTTTATTGACCCACACATCCTCACCCACCCATCAAGCAGCTTACACAATTTTTGTTACTCACTTATTACTACACCACAGTGGCATAATTTACAGGAGTTTTAGAGGTTGCTTAACTTCAAAACGTACCTATAGATCGTATTAAGCTGCCGTGTAAACGACCAACGGGGTGTTTTTTTTTGCTGGATGATAGTCTCTTAACAAATACATGTAATCAACTGTAAAATAACCAGAAGGCAAACACTCTGATGTGTCCTGTGTTGATTTCCCATGGTGGGTGATCTACGTTGGGTTTATTGCTTTCAGCAGATGAAACTGAAGCTTAGAAATGCTTTTCAGGCTCATTTATTGTGTAGCTTTCACTTCAGACACCATGAAATTCCTCTGGCTATGTTTGTACAATTTTGAAGTGGCACTGGGACATCAAGAGAAAAAAAGAGAGAGAAAATTCTCCTTCTACAGTTGCAGGACTTATCAAAAGAGACATGATATTATTTGATGAAAGACATTGCATGCACAGTAAGCAACAGACATGAAAATTTGCAGCAAGCAATATATAAAACAATATGCTCACATTCAAATGCACTATGTCCACATTCAGCCGCAATACTAACAAGTGTTTTTTCTCCATTAGGTTTGGTATAGCTGTATCAAATGGTTCTGTCAACTTAACAGAAGGGTTCCCGTATATAAGGTTGGTGTTACTTCCTTCTCAAATGAGCTTAAGATAAATATTGTCAAGGCGACCGACAGATTGTGAACCACTAAAAATTCACATTAGATGCAGAACAGAAAATGCAGAACTAACAGTGGAGACTTTCAACATATCAAGTGACTTGATTTCCCTCTTTGACTTTTCTTGAAAATTTCCACGTGATGCAAACTGAATGCAAAAAATAAAGAGAGATGTAAGAGCAAAATACTGATCTTTGTCATCACAGAGATTCAAATGATGTTGATCATTTTCTGTTTTCCTTTTTCATCAGCAAATGTGGCACTTACAACCCCCAGAGCTGTCTCTTCTCCCAGATCTGTAACATCTGTGCTTTTTTAGGTAATAATAACATGTGGGTTTAGGCCATTCTTTCTTCTCTAAGCTTTTTAACCAGTTCTTAATGTCAAATTCTCTCATTAATACATGCTCTGTCATAGGTGTCTTGCTTCAAAAATCATTTTTAGCTATTATTAAGTAGGGCTGCAGTTGTCCCTCTTGGACCCCTCTTGCATGCTAACTAGGACACAAAACATGTAATATCTGTGTTCAGTTTATTTTCTCCCCCGGTGCTACAAACAGTTAAGGGGATTTCATTTGTAGAAACTTGTGTCTGCAATGGTCCTCAAATGTCAATGCATTAATCAGAATCATGAATTTGTGAATGTGGGAATTCAGTGTCTCACATCTGTTAACATTAAAACCTTTGTGCCCCTGGTACAACTACCCTTGAACACAGCTGCATCTCAAACTGAGAGCCAGCTGCCCAGTTTAACCACTGGATGGCTAGCTGGGCCAGGTTTAGTGAAAGAAATACAGTACTGGGACGTGTGTGCAAATGTTGATGATATAACCAGTACTGTGTTATACTGTTAAATGTTGACAGCATAGCCAGTATATTCCATCACTAAACAGTGCTAAATATCAGTGTTTTTAAGTGCGGAGGTATTTTTTACACTAGCATTGCTTCTCTCTTCATTTAACTTTTGGCCTTCTCTGGCATCTCCATTCTTTTTCTGTCTCGCTGGAAATTCTTTTATTCTTTATTTATCTGTCCTTACCATTCTCCTTACCTTCTCCTCAGCCCTGTGGGTTGTGGTGATCCGCTTCCAACAGATCAGGGACTTGGGATACCATGGAAGGGCCAACAAGATCAGCATTGTTTTGGGGTTCATCTCCACCTTTGGAATCTCCATCCTCGGTAACTTCCAGGTAACTCCTCACAGTCCTTCTCTTCTGAAATATTTTAATTAATTTTTATTGGTGTCTCTCACTCCTTCTCCCTTTCTCCTCCTTTTACCGTTTTTATGAGGCAAAGAATTAACACCCTTCAGTCTAACATTTCTGTGTCAGCATTATTCAGGGCAGCAACTAATGATCATTTTCATCACTGATTGATTTTTTTAAAAATTAATCAGTGAATCATTTAGTCTATAAAATTGTCAAAAACAAAGACATTTAGTACTTCCTCAAGCACACCTGTCAAGAATGTCCTTGGCCTTGCTGTTACATCTTTGGTTGTCTCAAGTTTATTGAGTTCACCAACTGAAAAAAAAAAACACATCTTCTCATCTCCCAGTAGTAATTACCCTCTCCTCCCTAACCTCCTGCGTTTCCCTTACCACCTTCACCCCTTAGCAATCAGTCATAATGGGAGTTCACCTCTTGGGAGCATTCCTCGCTTTCTTCATTGGCCTGGCCTACTTCTGGGTGCAGCTGTTTCTAACCTATCGGACCGAGCCATCCCAGCACAGATGCTGGGTGGGCCCTGCCAGGGCGACCGGCTGCACCATCTGTACCATCGTGGTCATCATCAGTATCCTTTTGTCCTCAAACATGAATTCATGATTGTATCATGTTGTTTTGACAAGCAAGTGTCCTAGCATGTTACTGAATTTACTGAATTCCGGTTGCTGATTTATAGTTGGTGCTTCTGTTTGACTTCGCTGTGGAGGCGGCTGAGCATAAAGGCTGAGTTCTTCAAGGATCAATATAGCATTGCTGTAAAACGCAACTTGTAAGGCTGAAAAACATATCTAGTCTGAGGTATGAGCTAATTTTATACTTGCAAATGGAAAAGGTGTTGGTCTTTTATAATATTTGGTGAATGTCAACTTCAGTAATGCCTAGTAGGTACTTTTGTCCCAGTGAAGAATGCTCTTCCCAATTTCCCAAGTGCTTGCAGTTTGCCGTGATATGTCTTGTAAAAGGAATAATTCACCCAAAATACAAAAAGGATATTTTCCCCTGCTCTGTCCATTCTGCTGTGATCTCTCGTATCTGAGTGAACATTGACCTCGCTATTGCCACAACACTAGATGACTGTGCTAACACCAGCAGCCACTTCCAGGTAGAAAACTGGCGGTTCATTTGAATTGTGGAGGCTTGTGGAGGATTTTTGTGGTCATAATTCAGCCATTACTCTATTATTACAAAATGTAGAGTTAAACATGATGGTCTGGCAAACTCTACCTAACAGCGCCATCTAGTGCCAGCCAAGCTAACTGCTAGTTTAATTGTTTAAGTAGCAAGTTTGCTCCTCTCACATGGAAATCTAAAAAATCCCCCCCTGTTTGCTCCACACCATTGAAAGTGATGTAGATGTTTTCTATTGTAAACAAACATTGCAAGTCACTCTGTAGGACCGAAAATATCTTTTTTGTATTTTGGGCAAACTGCAAACAAGAA
The DNA here is from genome assembly GCA_900302555.1 of Myripristis jacobus. Lineage (NCBI taxonomy): Eukaryota > Metazoa > Chordata > Actinopteri > Holocentriformes > Holocentridae > Myripristis > Myripristis jacobus. The sequence continues at coordinate 1,791 of OMLB01018762.1, read as the reverse complement.
TGCCAACACATTACAGAGTACTTGTAAAGAGGTAGTTCTCAGGACTGTTTGCTGTATTTCTTTTTCTTGGACTTAACTGAATGAGGAATGTTGCTAACTTTGGAGGGCACTGGACTCTGCCCAGGATGTGTCCTTTTCCATCAATAACTGGGCCTTTAGCCAAAGAAGCATGCAAGGAAAACACTAATAAAAACATTTACAGCTCATGGATCACAGCCACTAAATGTGATGCCAAAGTGCCAGTACAAAATGTTGTTATGAAACGTCAAGTTGCATATCTGCTTTGTAGTCTGTTTGCTGCAATTTTAATTAAATAATGATATAACCTTTAATATAGCCTACCATATATAAGTAGTACAAGCACCTCATCTGCTAGGTATATATTGTAGCATTGATGTACATTGTCATGTCATTGTGCTCCTTGACTGCTCTCCTCTCCTTCAGTGTCTGTCCTCCACAACACGGGACACCGTTCATGGGCTGCCATCGGTGAATGGTTCTTAGTCATGTTGTTCTTCTTCCTGTTTGGCCTCTTTGCTGTAGAGTTCAGACACATCGACTGCCACCACCTCATTGTACAGAAACAGGCTCTTAGCAACTACAAGGACAGTGCACCAATGGAGATGAATGGTCACATGGCAAACACACAAAGCTGAACACACACACACACACACACACACACACACACACACACACACACACACACACACACACACACACACACACAGACAGCTACAGGTAAGTCCTGTCACACAGCTACATTTACAATTCCCTCTGTATCTCTCTCCCTCCAGGTCTCTGTCTCTCATCACATCCAAGTAAATGAACACTGCTAAGCCTCTTTAAGCCCCACTGCTATGTATATGCATTGTGAATATCTGCATGTGTGACTGTGGGTTTTTTCTGTGTGTGCTTCCATGGTGAAAGAAAACTTCCTTGCAAACAAGACGGACCTTTTAGCTCTTGAGGGATAAATGACGCTTCAGTGTACAGTAGTCATGCACCATGTTGTTTTTCTGGCACTTCCTGATTTTGCTTTTTGTCACAGATGGATGAAAGCAAATTCGGTTCAAAAGTTTTTGTCTGTGTGTATCCCAACAAAATACCATTTCTCAAATCTTTATTTAAAGTGGCTTATTTCACTTGAATGACTTTGGTTCTCAAAGGGCCAGGGTAAAACAAGCTCCACCGAATCTAGAAAATTACATTTACCTATTTATTGATGCTGCATCTTGTCAGAAAATAAAGAAATGATTCAAAAATATTATACTCGCAGGAATTCTAATGGCTATGTCGGTGTATTTTCCATCGCATTGGTTTCACACCAGAAAGAGCACAGAAACCAGTCTAACTAGCTCTGCAACATGCTGATCAGTGCCGTATAAAAAGTCTAAATAACAGTCTGACCAGTTATGGCACATGTTGATCTAATGCCACAGCAGAAATGGCAAAGAAAACGGTCTGACCAGCTCTCCAGCATGCTGTGACTTTTAGCTGAATACCTCCATACAACACACTTTATGTGGGAGGAGGCAGTGTGTGCGCAGTATTAATCAAAGTGATCGGTATACTTCTCGCTTTGTGAAACCTAATCAATACATGCAGTATGGAGATGAAGCACTGTGTGTGTGTGTGTGTGTGTGTGTGTGTGTGTGTGTGTGTGTGTGTGTGTGTGTGTGTGTGTGTGTGTGTGTGTGTGTGTGTGTGTGTGTGTGTGTGTGTGTGTGTGTGTGTGTGTGTGTGTGTGTGTGTGTGTGTGTATGTGAGTGTGTGTGTGTGTGTGTGTGTGTG
>OMLB01018760.1:18077-33759 GCA_900302555.1 Myripristis jacobus | reverse complement strand
ACCAAAGTAGAAGTCATCGCAGTGGGCTGAGGGGCGGGAAAGCAGCTACAGCCGTTATGTGAATTATAACACTTCAGCACTTTTCAGTGAAATAACTACTGGGATGCATCGAACATCACTGATTGAACCTTGTGAGAGTGGATTTTGGATTCATATATACACCATATTCACACCATAAGCATTTTTTGGGGTGTTCTTTATCCAAACGATAAGCACTGTTCAGCAAATCCTCCCCCGTCTCCTCAGTGCGGGGCTGGAGGACAACAGCGGTGCGACAGAAACCTCAAAGTAAATCCAGATGGTCCTCCTCCAACTTTGACACACTTTAAACAGCGTCTGCAGGCGTTTCTGCAGCGGTCTGAGGCCTGTGCACGTTAACTTGAGGTGCCTAATGTGCTGTTTCTGTTTGTCCGGGTCAGATCATCCCCTACAAGGTGCTGAAGACGGAGTACAAGCCGTACGAGGCCAAGCGGCGCCTGCTGGGCAACTTCGACCTTTTCCTGTCTGACGACCGCGTCCGCCGCCTGCTGCCGTCGCACCTGGGGAAACATTTCTACGAGAGGAAGAAGTAAGAGCGCTGTGACCGGGAATGATTGTATATATCGAAATATCCAGTGCCTTGACCAACAGCTTGATTTGAGATTAGATGTGATTTCAGTGGTTTTCGGCCCTGTGTTGTCTGGTACGCAGCTGATTTAGGCATCCGAGATTTGCGAGGAAGTCAACTTGTCTCGCCCCATCTCCCAGTGCAGTCTGGGACGTCCGTACCGTTTTCCAACAGATTTGATGTTTTAGTTGTTGCTTTTTTAGTTTGAAAGGGCACAACAAGCTGATTTGTCACACTGGCCAATCAGATTGCAGCAGGATGTCAACGCTCCAACTCTACACGCCCAAACCCGAGTCGTCGTTGTCTTCAGTCTGTCTGCACAAATGCAGGATTTAAAGGTGCTGACACTCAAACATCCACATTTTTGACCCATTTGGCTCTCCGTCTTGCAGAGTTTAGTCCTGCGAGGCCAAACCTGCGAGATATCAGTGTCTCATCAGCTCCCGTGTGAGCCCTGGCCCGTTTGAGACTCCGCAGTCTCATCGTTCAGTTTTGTAATATGAAAACTTGCTTTGCTGCCCCATCCTGAAGCGTGTGCTCTGTTTTGATGTGAGATGGGATGCCGAGGCTCGGCAACATGTCGTGTTAATGCGCGTCTGGTGTGAGCGATAAAGTTCCACGTGTCGCTGAGCGCCAAACCGCCGAGGCAGACTGAGATTTAGGTCGGCACACAGCGGGCTGTCCGACGTCGTCACCAACTGTGTTTTCAGCTGTTTGACTCTTTCTGCCATCAAGAGCCAGACTGCAGCAGCTCAGTTCATTCAAGTTCTTCACTGTTACCTAACTGTCCTCTCATTCACGCCCCCTGGAGGCGACTTTTAAAATGGAACCTCTGCTCACAGACATATTGCATCAAACATTTCTGATTGCATTCAGTATTTGACAACAGTAATAAGGTGGTATTAAAATTAAGGTTGCCATTACAATATTAGTTTGCTATTTTATTAATGAGGATCAGTGTCAAGTTACCTTTTTCACATTTTGCACTGTAATGTCTTGTCTTTACCAGTGCACTTCTCTTCCTCCTCAAATCTGTTTTCTGTTGGCTTGTGCTGCAGCTGCACTGACTGTATTTGTGCACTCTGTGTTTTGCAGAGAGCCGCTGTGTGTGAACCTGCAGAGCAAACAGCTGGCCAGAGACATCCAGAGGGTCATCCAGGGCTCCAGCATGAAGGTCACCAACAAGGGCTGCTGCTGGTGAGATCCGCCGGCTCCGCTGCCGTTCATACTTTTTGAATTACAGGAAACCATCTCAACAAGGAGGCAGACTTTGAGTAGAAGTTGTCATGGATTAAACTTAAATAGCACGGCAACAAACCCTGTCCAGTCTGTGAAATGTGGGACACGGGGAACGCTGGTGCCACAGAAACTCAACGTCGATCCAGACGGACCTCCTCTTCCCGTGGAGCCTGTCTCTATAACTTTGATACATCATATAAATGTCAAGTTGAAATGATAGACAAAAATATCTGCATTCGCTGTTGTTGGACAAGTGTAAGTACAAAAACAAGTATCTTTGATTTTCACACAATTCGTTTGCACTGAACTCTTTCAGCATGGCTCGTATCGGCCACTCCGGCATGACCGCAGACGAGGTGACGGACAACATCGAGGCTGCGGTCAAAACAGTCGTGTCCAAACTACGAACGGTGAGTGTGAGCGCCCAGAGAGACGGGTGTCATCCTTAAGGCAGGTTTGGAAAATTAGACAAATAAATACACCTGCTGGAAGTTCCTGCAAATATTTTTTTTAAATTTACCTTTATCTTTAGTCTTTGAAAATCTGTGATCCCTAAACCCAGCCGACATTTCCCAGAGAGTTATGTGAGATCACTCATCTGCAAAGAGGCAAAGCACATGTCATGTTATGGGCTGCCGTTATATCAAAATATGGAATACAGCAAGTACTCGGTTTTAAGAGCAGGTGCTGATATATTCAGGTAGAAGTGGCCATTCAGTACTTTTATTTTGTGTCTGAGTATTTTTACAGGGTTGTGGGCCTGATACTTGCTCAGTTTGTGTTTTTTCCCACTTTGAGGACTCATACAATCTGACAAAGTAAAAAGTGTTGTGCATATGAAAGCTGTAATACAGTTACCTGCACTGCTCACAGTTGTACTTCCTGGTCATTTAGATTTAATTGAGGATGGTTAATTACATGGCGAGTCACCAAAACAAATATTTAGTCCATTTTTGATCATTTCTACCTTAATAACTCTGTTGCTTTTTCACAGAAAGGACCAGTGATGAAGCTCATCCATTTGAAGAGCCAGACGTCCGTGGCCCTGCCCATCTACACCTCAGACCTCAGTCACCTGAACGTGCTGGAGGAGGCCCAGGAGCAGGCCCAGGCCGCCTGGAAAAAGGTGTGTGTCTTTTTGCATTTTCTTCATCGTTTATGTTTCCTGTCTGAGCCTGATTTGATTTGCGTGAAGTAGTAAAATAACCGGTTCATGTGTGTGTGAATTGCAGCAGGTGGCGGCCAAAAAAAAGGCGAAGAAGGCCCAGAAAGAGAAGACAACAGAGAAGACAACAGAGAAGACAACAGAGAAGACAACAGAGAAGACACAGAAGACAGATGCTCCAGCTGAGAAGAAGAAAAAGAGAAAGACAAAGAAGGGGGAAAAAGCAAAAGCAGCAGAAAAAGAGAAGGAGGTAGCAGAAGAGGAAGAAGAAGAGATCCCACAGTTGGTTCCAATAGAGACACCAAGCAAAAAGCCTAAACTGGAGGTCAGTATTTAGACATCTTTTTGTATGTTTACTACGTTATTAAGGGCCTCTGCCTCCATTACAGTTTGTAAGTTTGAATCCAAGCACTTCTGTGTGTCTGTATTTGTTAATTAATTCGTTTATTCATGTATTCTTTGCAGAAGCCCTCCAAAAAGAAGCCGCTGGAGAAAGCCCCCGAGCCGACTGCACAGAAGAAAGGACCCAAAGCCCAAAGCAAAGCGACCAAGAAGCCTGGCAAGGCGGCCTCACAGAAACTAAAACGCAAAGTGCTCAAGTCAAAATGATTCATGCCTTCTCCACACGGACTCCTGAAACCTTTAGGATTTACAGAACCAGCCTGGTCAAAACATCCACTTTGTTTTTTTGTCTTGTCCTGTCTTCAGCGCCTGCACAAAGAAAGCAGATTAGAACATTTACAAATCTCAAATTATCTATTGCCCACCTTTGATAATGCATTTATTCTTTTTTTCTGTAACAATAAACTATTAATGAAACAATGGTTATTGCCATTAACAGTTCATGTATAATAGATGGAGTTATTTGTCTTGTAATAAAGAGACATCTTTGTTGAACTGGATACTTGGATTTTAGACGTTGTTGCTTACTGGATGAAAAACACGGTCCATTATACAGCTCATGGTTATATGGTTAGTATTCCGCCTTGCAATCATAATGTGACAGACATGCATCTGCAAAGTCACGAGCAAATGGACGTGCAGAATCTTATTCACTGCAGAATGGAAGATTTTGGTGGCGCTGTGCACACCATTAATAAATTCAAATAATATGAGGGTATGATCAGGCTCTAATGCCAGTTAAGCATGTTCAAAATCACTGAAAATTTACAAGTGTATGTTAAATCTTGGTGATAAAAGTCAGTTTAAAGTGTGGAGTGTTTGCAGTCTGCAGCAGGGGATTTTTGAAGTGTGCATTACAGTTTTTGGGTCGCAGTACAGCTCTGAGCTTTCATTACTGACCCTTCTCTGCTGCTCAAACAGTAAATGCTCTGCCGTGTTTATGCAGCTTTTGTGTGCTTTAACGCATCAGCCTTGAGGAGTGTTTGCTCACGGGGGGTCCAGACTCTCGTGCGTATAGCCGCCGCCTGTATCAGATGACACGTCTGTCGTTCGTGGGATTACGCTGAGCGGCTGAACGGTACAGGTGTGGCCTGCTGCTCACACGCAATTATGTAATGCATGTTGCAGAATTATAACCTGAAGCCATGCACCGTCACAACACAGAGGGTGTGCTCTGTCCAGGAGGTACAAGAACATTTTTGCATTTAGAGATGCATCAAACAAATATGAATTATGCATTGTGTACTAAGGTATTTCACTACACAGTATTCAGTTACATGGATGTCCAGTGGCAGTAGTGCATGTCTGACTTTTTAAAAATGTATATACCAGCAGACTATGAAGATTTCTATAACTAGCCTTTCTATTTTCCTATAAATGGAAAAATGGGATAGGCTTCTTACAGGAATGTGTACAGTAGTGATGTCTGCTAATACCACAAGCAGGATGGGTAGGTAATTTTGTCAATTACATTTCAAATTTTGCCCGCCCCCACCCTTCAGATGGTAGTTACACCCCTGTCCTATAACAGGATGTACTGAATAATAAAAATGAGATGCTCGTTTTAACTGGCGAGCCTGTCAGCCATGATGATAGTGCTGTCAACAGGTTGAGTGGGTCCGTCTGCTCATCCAAAGCCTCTGTCAGGTGGGTGTGGTGGGCTGTCTAGAGTTACAGTGAGTACAGAGAGGCGACTGTATGAGATGCAGCACATAGACACAAATACAGAGGTGATTATACAGTCTGGGCCACTCATTTGGTGGTGACTGGTGAGACCTGCTGCATCCACGGCTACTTTCAGCAAGAGCCGGTCTTCACGGCAACCAGGACAGGGCACATGAGACAAAAAGCAGAAAGGAATTAGACCAGAAACCCAGCCTTGCGTGAAGAGTTCAGAGACTTGAAAGAAACAAAGCATTGTCATTCTCTGGAGCAAACATGGAGGCATTCGGAGGGACTTCACTTCAGGAGGACTCTGCGAGACAAACCCTGTGTCCGGATCCTCACCCCGGCGCTCCGGAGCCTCCGAGGTGGTCCTACTTCCACAAACCCATCATCGCCATGGTGATGGGGGCTCTGATGTCTGCTGTGGGAGCGGTTCTCCTCCTGCTCCAGTCCTCAGGGGCGACCACGGTGTCCCACTCCGTCACCTCGGCCTGCCTGTCCATAGGGCTGATGTTTGTGGTGGTGGGGCTCGTGTGGATTCCCATCCTGAAGGAGAAGCTGAGGCGGAAACGGTTAGGACAAGGGGCTTGAACCGGGAATAGGACATGGTGGACATTATTTAGGAGGAAGTGCATTCAGATCCCTTCAGCTAATGTTATAAATGGCGTCTTATGTGAAGGAGGACTGAAGGAAACCTTGAGGTCTTTGGTTCAGGGTCAATACCATTTATTCTGATTGCCCTCTTTGAATGCAGTGGCAGGTTAGAACGGCCATTGATCAGTTTCCTTTTAAACTTCCAATAGACCGGCTTGTGTGTGTGGTGTCGTGCTGATAACCGCTTGAGGTCATTGTACTTTGAACGCTGTCACTGTAGCTTGTTTCATGTGTATCTCCCAGCCTGCGAGAGATACTTCACACTTCACGGCGTTGCAGGCACACCATCGCTTGCATGAGCCGCCTCTACGGCCTGGAATTGCTCCCACATTTGGAAACTACTTTTTGGAATAACACAATTTCTGGGATAAAACTGGAAAACGTTTGATTTTGGACGAACCCCCAGCCCAGTCGTCCACCATGTCCACGTCCGTGCAGGTGGAGCCGGTCATGGAGAGGAGGTACGGAGGAGTCGGACGCTGCAAGTGCTCCTTCTGGTTCGCAGTGGCCCACGACATCCTGGGGCTGCTCATCATGATGGTGGGGGTGTTCGGGGGGCTGGTCATCCACGACTTGTTCATCTACGCGGGGGGCATCATCATCTTCTTCAGCCTCATCTGGTGGGTGTTCTGGTACTCCGGGAACATCGACGTGCCGCCCGAGGAGCTGGAGGACGACGTCGGTTTGATCAAGCTGAAGAACCGAGGGATCAGCCGGGTGGTGAGGCGCGTGTCCAGCCGCCTCTCCACTGGAATCAGGAACTCCTTCAGGAGGAACGGCCAGCCCAACAGAGAGGGTCCCGGGGGGCCGCAGCCTAAAGAGGGACCCACCAGGCCTTCAGACACCGGCCCGCAGACACAGACAGACGTGTCACTTGCTATTATCTATGATAACTCTTTGATTTCCTCCTCATCTAGAGAATTTGTGAGAGAAACTCTGTCGGTATGACTTCAGTCACTATGGAGACGCCACAGCAGCCGAGCACCTGAGCTCAACATGCATGACAATGACAATAACAATGAGTATGAATCACAATATTGATTCTTTTGACAATTGCTGTCTGTTTAAAGGGATCGTGTGCCCCTGGGCCTGAACTTGTAATGATTAAGCAACATCAAGGTCTCCTCTGGACTGAAACCACATGTTCTTATCCAGCAGATAAGATGTAAACTTTGCACACACACACACACACACACACATACACACACACACTGCAAATGGCACTGATAAAGAGGCAACAAAGAGTCTCATCTGTCACTGGCGATGAATCATGTTTGGATCGGTTGGAGGCTTTGCAGAGCAGAGAGGTGATGATTGTGAATTTAATGAAAAGAAGTAAAAGAATAAAGCAAAGTGCATAAAGCGCAGAGGTTTAATCTCAAATGGATGATCTGTGCCCACACGTTTTATAGTTGTTCCTTATCTTGTGGTCCTTAATTATGAATCTCTGGATCCCAAACCGCAGGAGGACACAGGCGATCTGCCGGTACAGCACTGATAGAAATTAAATTAGAGATTTGTCCAATTGTTTGTCTAACTTCTCAAAGCTTCCTGCACCACAGTATAGTTTACACTTTATAGTTTGACATACACATGTGGGAACTGTTTATAGACTGTTTGTTATTGAATAAAATGTTCCCCTTTTAGTATCATTTTGCCTATTTTTGATAAATTTAAAATCTCTATTCCAGCTATGGTAATGAATGCACTTGTCTTAAAGGTCCCTGGTTTCTGAGTGTGCTGGATATTTCTATATACATATATAAATATATTGTATTTAAAAATCATGCACATGACTGTTCTTTGCCTATTGTGATTTATCAGGCTTTATTATATGGCACTGATAGATAATATACTGATTAATATCATGGTTTCACAGAGAACTTGTTGTAACGTCAGAGGAAATCTGACTTGAAATTCCTCCCAGCCAGCACAGTTGTTATGAAATGTTCGTCCATAAATGATTCACGTCTTTATTTGTGGCAGTAAAGTATTCAGTAAAGGTCCTGTACATTTAATAGTTACATAACACACACACACACACACACACATGCAAACAGAGTGAGCTATCCAAGTGTCCAGTAAATGTTCATAGAGAGAAAAAAAGGTTTATGTGCAAAGTCCTGCTGTTAAAACTGCAGCTTCTGTTTAAAAGGGGCTCACCTGCGCTCTTATTTTTACTTCTGCAGCTGAAAATCTGTAGCTGAGAAGACATTCAGGCCTCTGCAGAGTGAGGAACACATGAAATAAAAACAGAAAGACCTGTAAACAGTTGCTGCTTGGTGGAAACTGAGTCTCACAAATGTTTCAAACTTTCCAGAAAAAAAAAAGGAACGGAGCATTTTGAGATCATCCTTTTGTGGTTTTGTTCAACGCAGCTCGACAGACCTTGGCTTTAATTCTGAAAGGTTTCATTCCACCCTCTTAAAATATTTTCTATGAGTTATTTCTAATTATTTCTTTTTTTTTCTTTTGGAACGGGGGTGAGCATTTTGTTTTCTATTTTTTTTCTATATTATTTCAACAAATTCTGTGATTTTCTTGTAATTTAATTTTAAATATACCGTATATTTATAATATTTATAAAATACTTCTCTTGTAAGTTTGTTTGTGTTTTATTGATTTATTTGTTTGTTTATTTATTTATTTATGATCATTTTCTTGTTCATTTCTGGCTCATTTACTCATTTTTCCCATGTTTCTGAAGGAAGTCAGGTGAATCTGCTCAGGTTTCAGAGAGTTAAAAGCTTGCGGAAAAGTGTGTGAACGCAGCCGGACATTCAGTGGCCTTTCACAAGAATTTTAACAAAAAATAATTAAATGAATAAATATTGCTGGTGGAATAAAATGCAGGGGACAGAGGGGGAACAGCCTCCCTGCCTTCCCAGTGCTGTGTACAGACGCACTCATAAAACTTAATCTCAGGTCAGATTAGATAACTGGCAATCAGGCAAGATAATCTGCATAATTGAGTGCAGATTTCTGAAGGCTCTGATCGACTCTGGACATTTTCAGATTCCTCTTTTCCCACTGAGTCTGACAGCAGAGCCAGAGGACGACAGGAACTGTTTAGTGATGCAGCACAGCAGCCAGCTGTTGGGAGGGAGGAATAAAGCTGGTGAAAGGTAAGAAGCATGAAAACATCTGGTCTACAAGAAATACAGCAAAGAAGAAGAGGACGAGGAGGCCTTTTCCCCCACAGAATGTAGAATATTGACTTGTATAATTTTGTATATTAATATCTCGGCCTACACCACAGACAAGGACTTGTTACTGTCAGATCTCATGTATATCCACTGAAACGGAGAGAATACTAGCAAAAAACTTTTATATTTTGAGAACAAAATGCCCACAGTATGAATACATTTTGATTATACATTTTATTTTGTTGGTAATAGTTGTATAATCGTATTATTAATAATGCTTAAATATATGTTAAAAAAAATAGCATCCATGCAAGGTTCCTTAAAAATCATTATTTAGCCTAATAAATATTCATTAAAATGGAAGTTCATAAACAGAATTTTATATTCATAATTCAGTTTCATCGGGGGTACATCACTGAAAAAAGTTTGAGAACCACTGGCCTACACTGCACTCCAGAGGTTGGCACTAATGCATCTACAACCTGTTTGCCAACCTCAATGAAATACGAGGAGAAGAAGAGGAAGGCAAGATGAGTTCATCTGTACAGCACCATTCAAATAAAAATACATTACGAAAAATAAAACATTGAAAGCATTAAAAGTTTAAAATCAATTAAAGCAGAATAAAAAATTAAAATCAATAAAAGAAAAAACAAAAACAAAGCATGAAAGGTTTAAAGACGAGTAGACGACCAATATCTGAGGAGAGCAAACTTGATAGAGAGAACATAATTTTATATCCTTTATTTTACTTATTTATTTTAGTTAGTTAGTTTGCATGTAGTTGGATTCTGCATTTACGCTCCATTCCAATTGGTGGCGGTAATGCACCAAAACGTTGTTTGACCACCGCCATTAAACTCAAGAAGAAACCCAGACGAAGAAGAAGGAGTCGCATGTAAACAGTAAACATGGCGGCACCGTTGGTCAGGACTCTCTCTAAGGTAAGACGAACGTACAAGGGAGGAATCACAATTACATTTTATAGACTTGTTATGACTTGTATTGTTTATTCTGCAATATTTTCCCACTGAAACACAGAGCTAACTGTTACATGAGCGGGTTTTTTATCCTCTGCCACCTTCACATCACCCCGTTACGTAACCAGGCTGTTGGTATCACGTAACGACACCAGCTAGCTAAATGACTGGGGGTAGCATTTAGCCAAGCAACTAAAACTACACAAATGAAGGTGTGGGTTTCATTTAAAACCAGCCGACACACACACAACACATATAGGAGATGGTGTATAATGGGATTTGAGTCGCACTCCAGCTCTAACGGTGCGCTCGCCGCTCACCCTGCCGTGTGTCCAGGTTGGCAGGCACATCTCCCGGCCGTGGGGTGCGGGCCAGGCCGGGGTCCGGAGCAGGTCCACCAGGTCTGCCCCAGATGTGGCCTCGGAGCAGGCGGCCGGGATGGGGGTCTCCTTCCCTCCCTTACAGACCTACTCCGAGGAGGAGGGCATGATGAGGGACGCAGGTGAGCTGTCAATTAAGTTGTATGACTCGATTTAAAGATAAAGTAAAGATGTTTAAAGATATATATTGTGATAAACTGGCATTTTCAAGGGGGTTTCTTGACCTCTGGGCAGCCATGGGTCTCCCTTTTGCAGACATGCTCACCTTATACTAAATATTTGTTCAGACTAACACAGTACATATCGAATAGGCACCCAAGTATCGTGATAGTATCCAATCAGGAGATAGGCAAATCGTCCTAATCCTAATAAAACTGCCACTTATACACCTGGGGATTAAAACAAACCCTAAGCCGCTAAATATCCTGTGTCGTGTGTCTGTGCAGTGAAGAAATATGCACAAGAGCGCATCGCCCCGTTTGTGTCAAAGATGGATGAGAACTCTGCCATGGATGAAGAAGTGATCAAATCCCTCTTCGAACAGGGCGTATGTATCATCATTATTATTATTATTATTGTTTGTTTAGTATAATAGTAAGTAAGTAGATATGCCAAAACAGAGGCTTTCCTTTTCACAAACTTGCCGTCCGGTGTTTCACAGCTCATGGGCATTGAGATTGACCCAGAGTACGGCGGCACCGGCTCCACCTTCTTCTCCTCCATCCTGGTCATCGAGGAGCTGGCGAAGGTGGACCCGTCGGTGGCGGTGCTGTGTGACATCCAGAACACCCTGATCAACACGCTGGTCGCCAACCTCGGCACCCCGGCGCAGAAGGAGCACTACCTCAGCCAGCTGTCCACTGACATGGTGAGTTAGGCTTGAATTAGCCTTTATTTTATTGTTGTGAAGTGAAATGGTACTTTCTTTGTAATAGCTGGAGAAAGCTATGACTCAATGACTTCATATCTCACCCTGCAGTTGTAGTTTGTGAGTATTGGTGTGTTTTTCTCCATCATCTTACACACTAATGTCACGTCACACAGGTTGGCAGCTTCTGTCTGTCTGAGGCGGAGTCGGGCAGTGACGCGTTTGCTTTGAAGACGCGCGCCGACAAACAGAAGGACTACTACGTTATAAACGGGTCTAAGATGTGGATCAGTAACGCAGAGCATGCCGGGGTTTTCCTGGTGATGGCCAATGTGGACCCCGCCGCTGTGAGTACAATGTTTCCTTTCCGCTCTCGCCGCCTGTTTTCAGCCGAATCATACAGGACACCTCACATGTCAGCTCAGAGTTAACAAACTGCATAACTGTACACTGTTTAAACTGTTTATTTAACTAGTTTAATGTGCAATAATTCCTACCTGTAGAACTTGACAACAATTCAATGCAACTGACCCAGTTTCCTCTCGTTTCTGATTTCTGGTTCTGATTTTATTCTATTTTTTCTTTTCTTCCAATAAGAGCCGTTATTGTGCAAAATTAGTGCAGCTTTAAACAAAATAATCACAATCTATCTATCAATCAGTCCATCAGCTGGTTTATAGTTTCACATTAATTTGTGGAGACTGATGCTGTTGATCCTTTTCAAGCTGACCTCAGCCATACTGTGGAAACTGTTGGGTATGATGCTGATTCATAGTTAAATGGTAAAGGCCAGCTCCCCTTGTGGTTGCCAGGGTTACAGAGGCATCACCTGCTTCATCGTGGACCGGGACACGGAGGGGCTCGAGATCTGCAAGAAGGAGAACAAGCTGGGCCTGCGGGCGTCCTCCACCTGTCCGCTCAACTTCGACAATGTCAAGGTGCGCTCACACATCTTGTAGTTCACTTTATCAGCGTAAAACAAATAAACATGTCACCCTCAGTAACTTAATGCTCTGTGTCGAAGGTCCCGGAGAAGAACATTTTGGGTAAAGTTGGACAGGGGTACAAGTACGCCATCGGGATGTTGAACGAGGGCAGGATTGGAATTGCTGCTCAGGTGAGCCAGTGAGACGCCGTACCCGAAAACTGCTCTCTTTTGTCCAAGTTTTGCACCTCAAGGGGTTCAGAGAAGTAATATTTAAGTTGCTGTACCATGTTTCAGATGCTGGGGCTGGCGCAGGGATGTTTTGACCACACTGTTCCTTACACCAGACAGAGGGTCCAGTTTGGAAAACGTATATTTGACTTCCAGGTAAAGATTCAAAGAAAGACCATCCACACTTTGTGTTTCACGCTCTCCCAAGTCTCAGTGTTTTGTTCATTTTTGTTGAGTGATTTGCACTTTTTCTTGTGTGTGTTTCAGGGCATGCAGCACCAGATAGCGCACGTAGCCACGCAGATTGAAGCGGCCCGGCTGCTGACCTACAACGCCGCCCGTCTGAAGGAGGCAGGAAGACCTTTTATCAAGGAAGCCTGCATGGCTAAATACTTTGCAGCCGAGGTGAGCTCCACATCAGTCGACTGCGCCTTATTACAGAGATGGAGGTTTCCATAATTATAGTGTTTATGACAATCCTGATTGTTTTAGTAAATATTATGAGCAGGATTACTAATTTTTTTCCCATTTGCACGTTAATTTCACAGTTTTGCTTTTGTAAATATAGTATAACTCAAAGCTTCAGCAGCTATTAAGATTTGTTTTCACTCTTACTGCCTTACTCTTATTTACAATCGTTAAATAATAAATAATTGCTTTGTAATTACATTAGGATGCAGCTGCAGCTCCGAAGGCAACTTTGCATAGAATCTGTACTTTGTCTTCATCTGGTTTAAAATCAAAATATGTCCAAATGACAGGCAGTGATCCATTTTTAGGAACTGAAACTACATGTACATTTTCAGATAGTCGATGTAAGGTGTATTTTTCATTCCACCGAGCAGCCTGCTCTTTAATTGTAACTTCAGTTGCATGTGTGCACCTTGTAATTGTACATAGGTTTTACTTTTTTTCTTATATACCACACTGTGATTTTCAGCGGAATTTAGAAATAGAAGTTCTTCAGTATTGCCAAATAAAATCACAATGTAAAGCCAGTTATAAATAATCATACAGGCCAACAAAGATGTTTTTCCCCACATGTTTTTGTGTATTATATCATGTTCTCTGTTCTCTCTGACTCAGGTTGCGACTCTCACCACCTCCAAGTGCATAGAGTGGATGGGAGGGGTCGGCTTCACCAAAGACTACCCCATAGAGAAATACTACAGAGACTGTAAAATCGGTGAGCATGGCCGGACAAACCCTGACCTCTGCTTGCATGCTGTTACACAGACCAGGGGAGGTTTAAGTAACCGTTCCTAAAAATCACAGTGTTGGTGACGAGGGCACAGCACACGAAGGTCGGCTGTAGTTGTTGGTGATTGGAGCAAAGCGGGGTGGAGAGAGGGGCTGATAGCCGAGGCTGCGGCTGCCCAGGAGGCCAAGTAATCTGACTCCGCAGGAATTCCCCCGCCTGACCTTGGTGCGCCGACAGCGTCATTAAACTAACCCACACCCAAGGAAGCCGTCAGGGCAGAATGTCACTTTTCCTTTCATCACTTCCATTTTCTATTCTCAGTGTCTTTTTTTTTTTTTTTTTTTCAACCTGAGCAAAAAGCGGATTCAGTTGCACGATAAGCTACTTGTTCCCCTTTCTCCTGCTAGTGAAAGCCACACATGATTCAGTAGAATTTGAAAAAAAAAATGTCCTCGTAATCTCTCGGTCATTCTTATGCCTGTTTTTGTCTCCGTACTCAGGTACCATTTACGAAGGCACAACAAACGTCCAGCTGTCCACCATGGCAAAGTTCATCGATAAGGAGTATGACTACTGATCGAACTCGGCTTGTGGATTTACACTCCCTAGTTTTTTATTTTAACGACTTTAGTTGAACGCAGGGTGTGACAGGCATCGCTCGTGCACCTTCACTGTTTAAATAGTTTTGCTGCTGTTTGAGATTATTGGTCCTGATCATCACCGTGTTGTGTTTTTCCTGTCTGCCTTTGCTCCTTCCCACCACTTACGGACCAGCGGTTACGTTTTTCCCAGCAAACGAGTTTTTAAAGTTGTGGTGACATGTTCAGCTTCTCTGCTGTTAGATTTTCCCATAACAAACAATCAGGTGTATGTCTGATATAGCCTTCCCAAGCTGACTTTGTGTCCCTAATGTGTCTCTCACAATCTGACGTAGCTTTGTGAGGGATTATGCCTGAAAAAGCAAATCCTAATGTTACTGTTTTGACACTAACCCACACGTTTCAATGTGAAATGTGTCAAATCGTTTGTTTTTTTGATGCATAAGTGAGTGCCTTCAGAGTATGTTTTTCTTTTTAAAAACAGAGACATCTTGGTAGGTGAACATTTCCCACTGGTTTTATTGAGTATGCTGTTTTTGTGGTAGCGTAGTATTTTACTCAACGTAGGCCAATGTCTCATCTTGTCAGCACAAATTAAGCGTGCACTATAAATAATGTACAGTATCTTGGTAGAAAAATATGCCATCAACCGAACAGATTGTAACATTTAGATCATGTTCTGAATGATCTATCAATAATTTTGACTATATCAATAAATGTCAAGTGTTATTACTGCAAAAATATGTTTTTTTCCTTATTGTGACCAATGCATCACCTGCAGATCAGACAGAGTTGTGCCACTAGATGGCAGCATTCTCCCGACAGACATCAGCTCTGAGGGATGTGGCAGCTCATAGGAAAGACAGTCAATTACCACATCTTCTAATAGCCTGTCACCATTAATGTTATTTTATATCAATTTAATTATGTTCACGTTTCAGATGGAAGGAAGCTGCCTTAGATAACTGTCTCCGAGTGGTAATTTTTCAGCGTGATAAGATTGATTAGATTTCCATTTGCCAACATGTGCCGTCTGTGTAAAACAGGGTCTATTGTTTTCCACAGACAGAAGCTGTGGCCAAGCGCAGATACCCAATAGCTACTACCACATTACCTCTTTTTAAAAAATAATGTGCGTCTTCGAGTGATGCCTGTTCAACCAAGAGAAAGCCATTAATCACTGACATCCCTTCACAACATGTGATAATAGGGATGGAAACTGGTGGGATTCTTAAGTGAGACGGGGAGTTTGGAGCAGCCAAGAGGTTGACAGGCATGAACAAGTTGATAAATAATAGTGAAGATGTCAGGGGATGATCCAGACAAACACTGAGCAGGTGTGTTTAGTGTATAAATTCACGTCAGTGCACAATCAAATACATCAGGACAACAGGTTATGTCGGCTGTGGAAGAGCTCATTGTGACTGATTGTAAAACTAATTTTTACTGATTAATCTCTTCATCCAGGTTTGTTTGGCCTTTGTTGAACTTTTAAACTCGGTGATAAAGAAGTGGCTCTGAAGCTGCTGCACTTGGCCAGTCGTCTTTTGACAGCACTTTTATCGGCTGGGCTTTTCTGTGCTCACTTTGGATCTTTGGATCTTGGATTCAGATGCTGTT
>OMLB01018760.1:0-18057 GCA_900302555.1 Myripristis jacobus | reverse complement strand
AGCAGATGCTGTTTTGTCTCGTAAAAAGACGTTAACCTGCCATGCCGGTGTTCAAACGTGGCTTGCACTGCCCTCTTAGAAACTCTCAATTTGGTGTAGGGGTACTTTTTCAGCATTCGGGAGAATTTAGCAGCAAACAGCTTTACTAAACTCTTCTGACATTGTTACAAACAACTGGAAATTATTTTTTCAACTGACCTCCCCTCCCCAAAGTTAAGTAAATATCTAGTATTACTTGTAAAAAGACCAAAACAATGGACTTTGTGCATTATAAGCATACATGTTTTAGTATTTTTATGAACTGTATTGTGGGCAGCAGTTTGAGAAAGCCTTACCAAATCGAAATATTTCAGTTTCATAGCCATAGATATAAACATTTGTATTTATACCACTTATAAATAATGTTTTCTTGAAAAGGAAAAAAGGACAAAATAAAAAATGCATTAGTTTTAAATGATGAAATAAACACTTGGTGGTCTTTTTGGACCTGACTGTATGCTTTTGGAGTCAAATGACACCGCAGCACATCACAGGCTTTCTTTACAGCTTCCACAGCGCCTGATCAGAATAAACTTAATAAATTCACTTATCCAGCAATGCCCATTACTCTGGTTGCAACAGAAGATCTATGCAGCCTCACTGATCCAAATGATTGAAAAACCTCCACAAAAGTGGCTGACCTCAAAACCAGCTGACAAATCTCTGCTTCTTATAAAGAACTTGAAAAAAAAAAAAACAGATCAAAGGTTGTATTAATTTACCCACCATTTGTAATATCTTGGAAATTAATGTCACTTTGTGGTGAAACTTATGGGTTAGGAAATCAAGCACAGACAGCAGATTAGGATCAGTAAGAACAACTCACTCAGTTTGAACCATGTTATCACTGAACCATGTCATTAATATGAATATAAATAGTCAGAAACATCTGCATGGTCTGTGCAGTCCCAGAGATTCCAGTTTGATTTTAAAATGGAATAATAATAAAATTTAATGAAATTGCTATGTTTCCCCTGAACCTGCACCTTGTCTTATACCGGACCTCATCTAATGAGGATACTTCCTACCTCTGATGAAAATACAACGATCTGGATTACACTTTTCATTTGAAAACACAGCTCAACTCAGGCAGCCGTTCTCCGCCCCCGTCTTTAACACGGCAGTGAGATCTGTAATTATGCAGGGATTCAAGTAGCTTTTCACAAAACAGTGTCGTCCTTGTGAACTGGAGGGAGATCCATGAGCTCAAAGGACAGACTGCATGGATTTATAGGTTGACTAAATTAATTTTATTGGACTAATTGGGTGCATATATCTTAATATCTAAGGAGTGACCAGTCTTAAACAAATAAAACCCACTTCTAAGGTAGATTTATGCACATTTTTCAGCCAATTTGTGTTTTTTGGTACACTTTCTTAAAAGACTGAACCACATATTTCCTTCCATCTAGAAACAGGAAAACATTTATAACCAGTGACCTGAACAATGTGCAAAATAAGGCTGAGGTCACTTTTTTTTTTTTTTTTAGCACTTTAATCATATTGCATTATTATTATTGTTGTGTTAATGTGTCTTAGTGGCATGTTCATTGTGGTTCATTGCAAAGCAAAAAGCCAGTTGTTGTTGTTTTTTTCTTTGAGAATCCAAAATGTACCTCTCCCCTCAGACAGCCTCAGTGTTTAATTCTTCAAAATTAGCAAGCATTACACCATCACAACAGTGAACCAGTTCCCTGTCTGTATCATTTGCTAATTATCCTGCAGTCAGATCACACTTTGTCATGCGAAAAGCTCTTAACGCAAAAGGTATAATCTATTGTGGTCAAACTTAATATTATTTTCCTGTTTGACAGAAGAAAGACTCACTGTATCCTCTTGAGTTGCATCACCTGCTGCCGGCGTGGCTTTGGAGGCTGTGCTGCACAAAGCTTATTAGGCCTTTATCACAAACTGTTGTTTAGGACAGTGGCAAGCGCTCAATTTGATGTCTGCCCGTGGCACTTCCTGACTAATGAAATTACACTCAGGAGAAGGAGCTCCGGTCCAAGTGCAACCTACAGCCCATATCGCTCATCTGTACGAGCCGAGGAAAACTGAAACTCAGTGAATGAATGATGAATGGCAGGTTGATCCTCTGCAGGTCACAATATGTCACAGTCAATCACACGGGCGTCAGCAAGGAAAGAGTAAAGGTAACCTAAACACGGAGTCAACCACGCGTAATCCTATAGGCTATCATGTCATCCGTCCTTTTTGGGCCACAATAAATAAATGTAATGGTGATGCGTGGGGCGGAATCACGATAGTCTTTATTCATATAGGCCATAATACTGTATGCACAGGAAATTTGTCTTGTTTTATCCATTTGTCAAAGCTAACAACCCCCTCCGCCCCCGCCCCTTTCTCTTTGTGTACGTGCGTAAAATACGTGCGTAATTTGTTTAATGATGTGCCAAGGCCCAGTCATTTAGCTCTTCGTTGGCCTCGTTATCCTAACTATCTGGTGGATTTGGTCACTTTACTGACAGGTGACTGCCGATCGCGCACGCCCCAAACCTTGAGACATTTCCCTCTTAAATCTAATTGGATGATAAATGGGTGCGCACTGTTGCGCCTGAAGCCAAAGCGCGTATACGGCCTTTTCTTTGGAGTCTATTCTCGTCACATCCCCTCCCTGTTTCATCTCAAATCCCATTTGCCATTGTACCTGCCCAATAGCAGCGACTGAGCGCATTTTAACTCGGATGGCATTTTTATTTCATCATTACACTCCAGCGCAAGTTTGACGCATTGATCACCGCGCTCTCACAGCGATCGTCCTCAAGAGCTAAACGCGCAGCTTGCGAGCGAGTTTCTGTGTTTTTTCCACTCTCTCCCGCATCATTTCACCTTAAAACAAGAAAGGCTCCTTCTGGTGATTTTTTTTTTTGTTTGTTTGTTTTCCTGGCAAGTTTTTTCATGGTGATTCACACTGGACATTGAGCGGTAATGGCAGACTCTGATGCGCAGGAGACTCGCCAACCCGCAAAAGACTCACCATTCTCCATAAAGAACCTGCTGAACATTGACGATAAGCCCACAAAGCCAAAAACTTTCTTCGCCTCGTCCAAAGGAGTATTTGAGGGGAGCTTCTTCTCCAGGCTCGGCGACTTACCTTTCCCTCGCTTTGAGCTGCCTGCCCAGAGAATCGG
Organism: Myripristis jacobus; assembly: GCA_900302555.1. Taxonomy (NCBI): domain Eukaryota; kingdom Metazoa; phylum Chordata; class Actinopteri; order Holocentriformes; family Holocentridae; genus Myripristis; species Myripristis jacobus. The sequence continues at coordinate 14,866 of OMLB01018760.1, read as the reverse complement.
ACTATCGGCGCAGTATTTGGAAAGAGCGTCTACCTGGTGGTACCCTTACACACTTGGGACCCATCTGAGGACTGCAGGTACATACAAGCTACTTTAATGAGGTTATTCAGAAATAACTCCAACACACGTTTTTATGTAAGAAAAGTCACTGATTGGAATGGCCAGTTGCACTAGTAGTACTACAGTCAAACGTTTTCTCTTTGAATGAAAATCCCCTTGCAAAAAATAATTATCGTGATCCTGCATCAAATTTCATAATGATTGGCTAATATATATCACAACAAAGCTAAAAACTGTAAGCTACACCTAAAAATCTTTTATGCTTATATATTTTCCCTTGTTAAATAAAATTAAATAAATATATAGTCCTATAATATCATGAGAATTATAGTGATACCATAAGAGATTAAAAATACTATAAAGTCCTAAACTCACCGTTGAATTCTAGACACACTGTAAATGACTATATTATAGGGACAGGCCTTTAACAAGGGGAAATCCAGTATAAGCTGATTGAAAGTAGGCATATTAACATTATTATAAATAGGCTAAAATTAGCCTAACGGCATATTATTGCAGATTGCTCACTCATTTCACGGGCTTTGCTTTCCTGGTGAGTTCATGTGAAGTCTAATGTGCTGAGAAGTGTGTTTTTATCTGAGTGATAATTTTCCCGGCAGCCTCTGAGAAGGCCGGCCTGAGAGAAGCGTCACCGGTCCCGGAGAGACGCAGCCCGGAGCTCCTGAAGAGCGACCCAGATGCCAAAGAGGAGAGCGCGGACGACGATGTAGCGCTGGACGAGAGCGACGGAGAGGAGCCAAAGAAAGAGGAGCAGGAGGAGGACTGGAGGCGGAAAGCCGACGAGGACTCGGAGAAGAAGCCCTGTCGGAAGAAGAAGACGCGCACGGTGTTTTCCAGGAGCCAGGTCTTTCAGCTGGAGTCCACCTTCGACATTAAACGCTACCTGAGCAGCTCGGAGCGGGCGGGCCTGGCGGCGTCCCTGCACCTTACGGAGACGCAGGTCAAAATCTGGTTTCAGAACCGGAGGAATAAGTGGAAAAGGCAGCTGGCGGCCGAGCTGGAAGCGGCCAATCTGAGCCATGCGGCGGCGCAGAGGATTGTGCGGGTTCCCATACTGTACCACGAGAGCGGGGCCGCAGAGACAGCCGGGGGCCCCGCGGGGAGCTCCCCGGGCGGCCAGTCCCTCCTGTCCTTCCCGCACCCCATGTACTATTCCCACCCGGTTCCGCTGCTGAGGCCCGTTTGAAGACTCACTTTGTGTTTTGTATTTTCTTTTGGAAAAGTTCAAAGTTTTGTATATTTTGTAGATTTAATGGACACAATGTTAGGTCATTATAATAATTATTATGATTATTAGGTTTATTATTATTATTATTATTATTATGCTGGTTAAAGGGACGTTCCTTCATCCGCCCTGCTGAAGTGTCCTTGAGCAAGACACTAATTCCCTACCAGATCCACATGGCGCTTAAGGCGGGGCATTAAAAAAATATTATTACTATTATTATTATTATTATTATTATGTGTGATATAATTTTGTTAAATGCTTAAATTGGGCCACTGGGCCAACTTTATTGTGTCTAATTTGAAAGAAAGAAAAAAAATTGCGCGTCTTGTTTTAAACAGGGTTCACTGTCCGTATGTATTTTACAGAGACTTGTTGTCAGTGTTTGTAGCCGAGAATGTGGAATTTAATATTTTGATATTTTCCAATATTGTGCAATACTGTTGGCTTCACATTACCAGCCTTTGTTGTCCGTCGTCCACTTCACACACACACACACACACACACACACCTCTTTCTGGACAATCATGTGTTCCTTTAAAATCCCTCCCTGAGAAGCTGCAGGTCTAGGCAATTCATATTTTGCCGCAATGTTTTGCCTGTTTCATTTTAAAGCCATGAAAAGGCCAAATAACAGCCTCTGTTTGTGTATGTTTTTATTCTTATATTTGTTATTGAAATTCTGTATATCATGAAATATGGTCCTATACACGCAGTGTGTGAAGAGTTCATTCTAAAAAAGAGACTCAGCCTGTCCTAAAAATGACCAACGGGATGAAAAGTAGACTAGTTTATTTGAGTCTTGGTCTTTTGCTGTCTAAATAACGTTTCTGAGGATGGAAAGATCTCTATTTTTAAATACTGATTAATAAAGTTTGGGGCGGAATCTGCAGGGCCTTATGAGACCATTTATTATAAACCTACAAACCAATAATTATCCTCTTCAGAATAAAAATATAGCTTATTGTAGCTCGCATTATACACACATTCTACCCGACTTAAAAAAAATCAAAATTTCAGTTCGGTTCATAAATGACAGCCTCATTATTTGATCTAATTATTTGAGCATATTTTCTGTGATGATGCCTGCATTTTCCAGCTGTGTTTGAGGGGAGCAGCCTCTTCGTCGCCGGCTCCTTCAGGTTTTTGCAGGACTAGAAATTATTTTGACCAAAGCATAACATAAAACCACACATGCAGACACAGGCCCTGCTGTTTTATTTAAAAGTTAATTTTAACTGAAAGGGGAATAACAAGTACAACTTCCCAAGCATCCTCACTGCAAATTCTTAAATAATAATAACAAACAATAATGATTTCCCAGTCTATATATATATCTAAATGGTAATAACAACTTAAAAATAATACTAATAAAGGTAATGATGGATTAAAAACTATAACATGCATAATCTACACGGGAAAACTGCAGCTAGAGCTGGCCTTTTAATATATTAAAAAGAGAAGATTAAATATTTGCCAAAGTATTATTCAACACCACAACAGAGGAAATAAAATAAATAGATAAAGAAAGAAAATTAAAGATGATGATGACTTCGATTGTGGTGGTGATGGTGGGGAAGATGATGCTCTCGGCTTGTTATCTGTCTTCCAGTGTGTAGTGAAAGCAAATAGGTTTTGGAGAGGCGCACAAATAAAATACTTCATCTGTTCAGCAGCAATCACGAAGAAAAACATCTATAATATTCCCATAATATCCCCATAATATTCCTATATTCTACCTAGTGCATGGTTAGGCTACTTTAATGTACCTGATTAGGCACCACTATAATATGATCGTGATGTTTTTTATAGAGTAAATGTTTTTGCTGTGATAATATAATAATAGAAAAATAATTTAAATTCTGTTGTAGGATATTGTTGGTAACTGAGACCTGCGACCCTGTTTCTTAAAGTGAAGATCAGAGAGGTAAACAGATAAACTTTAAAATATGAACTCAAGAGATTTCAGTATGTGTGTGTGTGTGTGTGTGTGTGAGAGAGAGAGAGAGAGAAAAGGCAGTGGGACGAGTATGTGTCACGTGATCTGCTCTGCGACAACGGACGTCCTGTAAGAATCAACCAATCACAACAAAGGCGGGAACACGCAACATTCGTCTCGGCCAATCAGGATCCTCCGAGACGACGGTTACATTTGAAGGAACAGGCGAGGCACGCAGCCCGTTAGCGTGCTGGTTATAGCCGATATCGCGTCTTATATTGACTATATTAACAATAAAAACAACACAGATCCTCAGTAAAGACAGCAAAGAGTTTGACAACACCAAAGCGGTGAGTATGGCGGAGCAGCTAACGCCACGGTCGTGTAGTTCAGGTTGTTGTCGCCGTTGCTGGCTAACGTTAGCAAACACCGGCGGGAGCGGAGCTGGGCTTGGTCTATTTGCTGGAATAAACCACGCTTTGTACTCCCGGTGGGAAGTAAAAGAATAACAGATGCGGTCGTTATGATATCGACTAAGCTAATCATGGTTGTGCTTTTCAAACTAAATAAGCTAATTGTACACAGGCTACCGTGATCCGTAGTGAAATCTCAGCCACTCTGAGCTGCATGGTAACACCGACTCGCTAGCTAATGGCTAATGGCTAATTCGTGGTTCACAGTGATCCTGGGGTTTCCGGGACGTTATTGCGTTTTGAGAGGTTTATTCCGGACAGGGTAACATCAGGGAAGCTGGGGGAAATGGGTCACGCACAAAATGCATCTTTCACAACGTGTTCCACCCACTTATATGGCATTTGTTGATGGGCCAGTTCTCCACAGCAGGCCATCTGCACTGACGAGCAGCTTGTTTATCTCCTTACCCAGCTGTAATCTTCATGAGCCGAGAGCGCACACATGTACAAATTATGAAGGAGTAACAGTGTCCTGGTCACAGAAACACTCACACATGGTTTACTGGAATTCAAAAACAGGACCACCATCGCAAATATTCTCAACAAAAACAGTTGACAGCTGGCCAACATAAATATTTAGTGTTTCATATTTAGTAACTGATAATTAGGGCTGGGATTATATGTTTATCTCCTTATTTGATACTATCACTATACTTGGGTGCTGATTTTGGTATGTATTGCGATTCAATATTATGATTTATTGCAATTTTTGTGTTTTGAAATGTTCTCTAGTTCGTGGATGTAAAGTTTCATGAGGCTCTGATTATCCTAAAGGTCACAATGGGCCATTTTATACAGTGATGGCAAGTTTCAGAAATTTGTCTCTCTACAACCGAATGGCTACTATGGGGGCTAATATCATCACACATGAATAAAATTGGGCTTATTGAATCCATAAGAGTTACAGCTTTTCAGTTAAATTTGTAGTGCATGAAAAACCCTGCATGGGATCATGAACACAATGAAATGAACACAATAAAACCTTATCTTATTAAATAAAACAGATGTTGACAAAGTTTTTATTTGGGGATATAATTTGCAGCTGGAAGAGGGTATTAAATCTCAATATATGTTATCGCAATACTTAGCATATCACACAATGTTTAAACTCACAATACTATTGTATTGTAACTTAAGTAGCCTATAGTTATATTATTGTATCATGGGGCGTCTGGTGATTCCCAGCCCTACTAAATCACACCATGTGTTTTGTTTCCTTTAGATGACCGGCTCAAATGAGTACAAGCTGAACCAGGGCCCGGAGGACAGCATCTCCGCTGTCAAGTTCAGCCCCAACACGTCCCAGTTCCTGCTGGTCTCCTCCTGGGACTCCACCGTCCGCCTCTATGATGTTGGAGGAAACACCATGAGAATGAAGTACCAGCACACAGCTCCAGTTCTTGATTGTGCTTTTTATGTGCGTCTCAAACCGTATCTATCTTTGTCTAGGTTCCTTATTGTTGTTTTATTGTCTGATAGCCATGGTACACACAATAATATGAGCTTTTACTTGCAGGATCCAACACATTCATGGAGTGGAGGTTTAGATGCGCAGTTAAAAACTCATGATTTGAACACGGACCAAGGTAGGTCTGCCAGGACAAGTTCCTGGATCCCGACTAAACCATTTTGAAATCCCCAATATTGTCATCACCATACCAATCTAACATGATCTGACAAGGTCTGGCCATCGTTCATGCAGTGTCCCTGACACCTGGTGATTTATTGTTTGTTTGGTTTTTTTCGGTATTGTCTCTCTGAACAGACACAATAGTTGGAACTCATGATGCTCCCATTCGCTGTGTGGAATACTGCCCGGAGGTCAACGTCATGGTAACTGGTAGCTGGGACAGGTCGGTTCGTCTGTGGGACCCGAGGACGCCCTGCAACGCCGGCACCTTCACTCAGCCTGAGAAGGTAAAGTAAACATTAATAGAGATGCAACAACACTACTATTTCTCAACAGCAGTGTGCACTTAAATTAATGTTCTTGGTAGTGACCATTTTTGTCAGTTTATCACTCTGTCCAGTATATCTGCTGGAATTTATCATGATGACATTTGTACAGAAACATGAACTGTGTATTGCATTTCTGGAGTGTTTTTTGCTTAAGCCTCCCTCTTGAACTGAGGGTTTCATAGGTTTAATGTCAGCCTTTATTGTGTCTGTGGTGGTATCAGGTAAACTTTGGCATTTCCTGTGTTGTGTCTCATATTTGTGTTCTTTGTGAAAGGTGTACACCCTCTCTGTGGCTGGCGATAGGCTGATTGTAGGCACAGCTGGAAGGAGAGTGCTGGTGTGGGATCTGAGGAACATGGGCTACGTACAGCAAAGAAGAGAGTCCAGTCTCAAGTATCAGACCCGCTGCATCAGAGCCTTCCCCAACAAACAGGTTCACTCCAAAATGACTTTTTGTAGTCTGTAAACCTGCATGTACATACAGGCCTAATGAAAAACGCCGACAACGTTCAAAACCAGACAGACAAATTACATACAATAGAGTATCATGGTAGCAGCACAAATTCCTCTGTTAATGTGAAGAATTTGGGTGGTAGCATCGTATTCTGTGTCTTTGCTCCAGGGCTACGTCTTGAGTTCAATCGAGGGCCGTGTGGCTGTGGAGTACCTGGACCCGAGCCAGGAGGTGCAGAAGAAGAAATATGCCTTCAAGTGCCACAGGCTCAAGGAGAATGGAATCGAGCACGTTTACCCCGTCAATGCCATCTCATTCCACAGCGTTCATAACACCTTTGCCACAGGTACGGTGGACCGGTAAATACTTTGCAAAATAAGTTTCTCGAAAGTTTTTTACTAAAACAAATGTGCATTTTATATGAGCTTTTTGTTTCTGTCAACTTGGCCAGAATGCTTTCCGTAAAGCTCACTGCTTCCTGCTTCATGTCTAGGGTTTGTCTTGTAACCTTTACAGAAGCCAAAATTAATATTTGCCAAGTGCCAAATGGTGATCCATAAATCATTTACCTAACAATAATCAAGCTCGCCCTATTTCTAGAGTGAGGAAACTCGCTTGATTCAGCGGCCTGGTCCTCTGGAGCCATGTTTCTCAAATGTGGGTACATGTAGTGGTACACAGGGGCAATGCAGGGCATACATGAGAGAAATCTGAAAATAGAAAAATATATAGAAAAAATCAGGAATATATTACAGGATTTTGAAAATATGTATTTTTTAGATAATAATAGTAAGGTTTAAAATGTGAAACTGAGCTATACTAAAAACCCGAACCACTGACTTACTGAAATGGCTGCAGTGTTAAACTAATTCTGCTCAGGAGGCACTTATATCAGCTCTTTCACTTCATTTCTTATTTGTAAGTTTATATTCTTCAAAAGGCGGTTACCATGTGATAGCTGTGGTTTCCTGTTGCAGTTTTCTAAGCAAAATGTTGTAGTCGGGTAGACAGGGCACTTTGATCCAGAAGTCAGGGCAAAGGGGGACAGAAGCCAAGAAAGTTTGGGAACTGCAGCTCTAGAGATGAAGATAATGATCAGCCGATGCTTGTGAGGTTGCTGGAAATCAAACTAGTCACCCAACAACTTTCATGGAAGTGTTGTCTTCAGTGGCTGGGAGACAGGAACAGGATAATGTGTGGACACGTTTCTGGTGTCAAACCCCCTCCAGAGAAAAGGCGTAAGTCAGACAATACCAGTAACAAAACCGCCACCAGCACCACTCGGCCTCAGAGGAGGGTTAGTGAGAGGCGGCTCACGGATGACTCAAGTCTTGCCAGACGTTGGCTCCGGTTTGATGCTTTTGAGGGCATCGTGTTCAGCTCCTGGTGTCTGTTAAACACAAAATAAGAGATACTTTTTTTTCTCTGTGACTTTAATAAATTAATCTTTGCATTGAGTAAGTAAAAATGGCATCCTCAGTCCCTTCTATGAAATGATAATATGCCTTATTTTGCTCATGGAATTCATTTTTTTTAAATGCACAGGAGACTGCCTACAATTATATGTGCAGTTTTGTACCCTGGACCTCTAGGATTAGAAGTGCCCAAGTTACATGAGGAACCTGGTTATTATAGATCCCAATCTCAGCAGCAACGTCGTCTGAATCTTTTGAAGTTGACCTTGAGCCTGTCCTTCCACCAGGTGGCTCAGACGGCTTTGTGAACATCTGGGACCCGTTCAACAAGAAGCGCCTGTGTCAGTTCCACCGCTACCCGACCAGCATCGCCTCGCTGTCCTTCAGCAACGACGGCACCATGCTCGCCATCGCCTCCTCCTACATGCAGGAGCAGGGAGACATCAGCCACCCGGAGGACGCCATCTTCATCCGCCAAGTCACAGATGCCGAGACCAAGCCCAAGTGAGTCTTCCTCAGCCCTGTGGTCCCCTGTGCAGCACAGAGCCACAGTTTGCTGCCTGCTGAATTTCTCAAGGGCTGCATTTACAAGGAGCACGCGTATCTGTGGCATATGCTGATCTCAATCTCTGTCTGCGTTTCCAATATCCGACAGTTGACAGATAGACAGATGAGAACAGGAGAAAAATCCTCCCACCAGTTTCCACAGTATATCTATGCTGTTGTGGTAAATACAGGTTTATAGCATAACTTAACCTCTAAAGCCCCATAGGACATAGTTGACATGCTGGTATTTATTTAAGTGAAATTCATGAATGATTAATGTGATATTCAAATTTTTATTTTATTTATTTTTTTTTTAAGGTGAGTGACACTTTATCTGTGTTTATGCCACTATAGTGTCGCTCTCATCAATATCACTCTGGTGTTTTTTGTTTTGTTTTTAAATGACCCTGTCCAAGATATTTAGAAGATAATCCAGAACACTTTTATGCAGCTGAAGAGAGCTTAGATGCATTGCTTTCTGTAGAGTGTTTTCATTGATGGTAAATGGTCAGTTAACGGTAATTTATCCCATATTGGTGAATCTGACCCTACAGCATTGATTTTTGACACGACAACGGGTGGTTTTGCCCAGACTGTTTGTCCTCAGACTGAAATTCTGCTGTGAAACTGTAGACCATTAATGGGATATCGCTTGTCTCCTCGGTGTTGGTTCAGCTATTGCTCATTTTTGATTGGGAAATCTATTCTCTCATGTTTTTGGTCCACAGGTCAACCTAAGTCCGCCATGGAAGGGTTTCCCCTGCGTAGTTTCCCCTAAAATGTGGCCTATTGAAGCCTTTATCACATTTGGAATATCTGCTGGCATCCAGTGTACCATTAACATATTTTTCCTGTCTTCTTCCTCTCTATTTACAACAGTAAATGTTTTCTTACTTGTAATTAATATTTGTTCAAATTCCCTCTCCATTTCTGGCCTGTCCTGTGTATGCGGCCAACCAGCTGTTGTTGTTGTTGTTTTTTTGTTCTTTTACTAAAACTGTTTTCTCTATATTTTTGTGACCTTTTTTCCTCTTTTGATAAAGACCTATCTGAGCAAACGTGAACTGTTGCTGACTGTGTAATTCTGCAAATGCGATGTGTATTTTATGGATCTTTTACCAGACATTTTGTTCACATTAAAAAATATTGGCATTACATTTGCATGAGCATGTTGACGCTCAGTCAGTCCCTGCATTCTCTTATTTGGTACAGATACCTGAATTTGACATGAATAAAAAAAAATACACCTTTCAGATTTTGGTCTATTGCATGAATTTTGTTCAGTCTTGCACATCTCACATCTCCCACATGAAAACCTGTGAAATGTCAGGAACGTGCCAGGGCAAGAGAGGAGAGGCTGCTGTGTTGATGAGGTGTTGAGGGAAAGCAGTGATCCTCTCGTCTTGCCGGGGGCTCCACTTGCCCCCAGACGCTGACCTGCGCTGATAGACATCACAGGGCCGCAGCCTGAAGCAGCTCTCACTTTATTCTGGGGGGAAACTGGGAGAAAGCCACCAAACTGGATGACCCGACTGCATCTGGGAGACTGCACACTCAAACACTCCAACAAAACAAGTCATGAGGCTTACTTTTCCATATTTTCCAAATATTTCTGTTCTTACAAAGGTGCGATCACACGGCCACCAGGAGTAAAGCTGTTCATTTCTTAAAATAAATGAAAAAATGTATTTCAAAATCCTTGATAAGAGCTGTATGTGTCACAAATGCAAAAGGGGACGTAATACGTACTTTTGAATCTTTTTTTTTTAAATTTTCAATGCAGAACATGAATAACAACAGCAGGGATGTTTCAGCACTAATGGTCCGCCTCAGTGTGCACACTCAAACAACTGTCAAGCTTTAGCCAGTATACAAACTATTACGGTGGACAATATATAAATATATATATTTTCATCATTATCACCAAATTTATCTGGCATGGCTTTGTGAGTTGTTACCTTGGTGACAGAGTCGGACAAAACGCAGGTCCTTTTAGAGCAAGTCTGCACTACATGAGTGGACACAGTCAACACAGGACAGTGCCCTGCAAAAGTCTAAGTGGTGCTTTTTTCCCCCCTTGTTTCTCAGCTCAGATTTTCAGTGGTAACTAATGCAATTCCTGAGGCCCTTCAGCAAAAGTAGCAGAAAAGATAGCGATGTCAATTATTCTATTTGAGAGGCACAATTTTTGTAATGGCTCTATCTACTTCTGCGGTATCCTGGAAATGATTCGTCCGTTTGGTTAAATGATGTAACTAATTCCCATGATTGTTGATAATGAGTCAGTCTTTGACGTTGGATTATGACTGCAGCTTAATATGAAATGGCATTCATTTTGGAGGGTAATTACTGTTCATAAAGCAGCCAGAGAAAGTCTGGGGTTTGTTGTGGATGGCTGCAGTAAATTACCGAGTTTCCTGTCATCTTTTTTGCTTCCACTAAATTGGAAAATTGAGTTCCTTGAGTGTGCATTAGAACTGTTAAGTTTTTTCTTCTGCGGCACTGAATAGCTATTTTGGAGGAAAAGTAATTTTGTAACCCATTTGTCAGATGCATTAAAACAATTATTATGTTTTTCTTTGTAACCTAACCGAGAAGAATAGTAACAGATGCTTGGAACAAACAATTTGCACTAGGTTTTGAATTGAAGCTGTTGGAAAAAACGGAGTGACTATTGCAGTTGTCGTTTCGTTCAGCAGCATAAAGGATTTATTAAAACCAGGCTTGTGATTCAGTGAACTTGCAGCTGATGAATCCACTGCATCGCATGTTCCTTCAAGTACGTCTTCACCGTTTCCTCCTCGGTTTGTGTCTTTCTTTTCTTCTTTTTTTTCCGTGCAAATGCCCAGTTAACCACATCTGTGGTTGTGTGGCCAGGCTCTGGTTTCCAACCGCTGAAGTGTTGCAGACAGTTTGGCTCTACATGAAACCATTACATGACAATTAAAATGGGTGATTGTGCTCCTACAGCCTGTCAGGTGCATTTAACCCGACCACAAAAGGCTCTTATGTTCACTCAAGAGGGCACAGATGACCTTCAACCAGACACCTTATCTCTCAAGACCGGCTTCTAATATTATATCAAGCTGATGATACTATCCTTCAGGAGCTGTGTAGAAACGGGGAAATCACATGATGCATCTGGAAAATATTGACAACATTCTATATTGTAATCTGTCTTTTGTTTCATTGCCATAAAAATATCAAAGTTCTCCTGCACTCAAGCCTTGGAAATAAAGCAGGATGGAGCGATACAAAAGATATGAATTTATTCCATCCAGCCAAAAGGAAACAACAGAGATCCAATGGCAGAGGCACCTTGCTCCAATGCGGTTTCTTGTTCCGTTTTTCTGAATGTTTGGATATTTAATTTTATTGCAGTGCCGATGTGTAATTTACTCAATTCTAATATGCTTTAAAAATTAGTTCATTGGTCATTCTAGCTGGTGGCAATTTCAGTAACATGGTACTGAGAAATTGATTGCCACTGGTGCCTCAGTTTACCAGCTCTTTGTGATAATGATTGTGTGTCAGGGGTGAGGAAGTGTGTGTTTTTTTTTTTTTTCCACACAACTCTCAAAACTACTTTACAATCACATGTGCAAAAGGAAGTGGTGGTTGTCATGTTGGATTTGTTTAAATGGGAACCAAGTGTCCCACATTGCAGGCTTTTGGATTTTCAAGCCAGTTGTGGGTGAAAATTCGCAGCCCCCACACTGGACCAAATGGAAGTGGGTCCTAAAGAATGGAGTCGTGCTGTCCTGCCGCCCGCCCGTCCCAGCTGGGGAGTGAAACCCGAAGCTTTCCCTTGGACATGACTGTGGCCTGCCGCAGCGTCTCACTCCCAGCCGGCCCCTGCTCCGGGGATGCTTTTAAAGAGATTTGGTGGGCGAGACAACATCTCCTCCAGAGCATTGTAGTTACATTAGAGCCTAATTAGACGGCAGGGCTCAAGGCCATGCATCCCACTGCTAAGTTTCACACTCAAAGCCATCCATCTCTGTGCAGGCGGTGCAGGCCGGGAGGCAGCACGGGGCAGGGCTGTGAGGGGAGGCTCACCTGGGACCCGGGCTACTAAATCAAACATCTGAAGGCATGACAGGAGGGTTACAGAGTTTGGGCTTGAGGTCTCATGTTGGCTCACAGGCTGTCTGCTGCACATTTAATTACTAGATCCTGAAATATGTGCCATAGAATGAGGCTTGCAAAACCATAACAAGACCAGCTTCAATTCAACGAGGTGGATTTTTATTTGACTCAACTCTAATCCTGGATTACAGTTGTAAATGAGTCATAAGTAACTAGGGGATCATTTTAGTAATGTTATTAGTGCTTTAGATTTGTTTATTCTCAACATTTGGGTCAGCTGTACATGTTACTGCTACAAACCTGTCAAAAATCAAATATCGTAAATCATACAATTTAACATTTGCTTTCACTGGAGGTTCAGCATCAACCCATTTCAGTAAAACTTTGCAGTTGTGCTTGAGCGAGAAACGCTGCATCCACATCGTCCTTCGTGCCATCTGTCAAACTGATGAATGGATGTTGAAAGAGGAGAGGGGCAGTCGGTGCTCCGGGGTGCGCACATATTTGAAAATGTTTTATGGCTGCGGGGGGGAAGCCACAAACTGCAGAGATTAAAAGTGCAAATACACGGACAAGTTAACTCTCTGGGAAATGTTTCAGTTGTGCTAATTGATAAGCTGCATGCTATTTAAGTGTTTAAAAGGTTACTGAGAACACTGAACGGCAATACCCAGCGGGTTCCCCCTCACTGAGGAAATCTTTCTCTTGAGGGGAATGACATATCATCACCATGAATGGCTTGTTAGATTTCCACCAGAGGGTGAAACCACAAGTGCTCAACCCATAACTGATACATCTTCTATAGAGAAACATCTGCCAGGCCGTGTGAGAACTGAGTTCAAGTCCCGCAGCCTGCACGACAAATTCCAATTCAAAACATAAAACCTGTTGCATTGTATCAAAGCTTTGCGGTCAGCTTTAGAGCGACAGGCACTTTTCTTTACACTGTCATCCAATGTCAAAAAAGGGCGGGGGCGAGTCCCACAGGGCCCTGTGGAAAACAGTTACTTGTTATCCCCATTTAAACCGAAATCAGATTGCAGGCCTTTTCAGGGCAACCTCTTTGTACGCCTCCCATGTCTATGAAACCCTCTGTGCTATTTAATGGGCTCATGGCCACAGGGCAAGGGTTACAGTTTGTCCTTCCTGCAATTAGCATTCACGGTTAGCTTAGCAGAACTAATGCACCACATCTTTGAGGCTCAGGTTCCCTGTGTGCCTCCGAGTGACCGCGGGCGAGATTTAACTGACTCATTGTATCCATTTCAACCTGCATTATAAGAAGTTGTCGGCAAAATCCCCTGAAGAATACCATTTAAAGCAAACTATTATCAGCCAATTAAGTGTCACATTGTTGGACACAGGAAAAAAAAATGAGATTAACCTGTGCATGTGCATATATGACTGCAGGTTATGTATGAGAGATGCATAAGAGACTGCCGTAAGTGGCCCCCACCACACATCATATAGGCCCATTTTGTTCTAGTGTCAGTCAATCAGTCAATCAGCCAATCAATCGCTTGTGCTCATTTCTGAGTGCTCACCGTTTTGCAAATACATTATAATCCCCATTTTGTCATTTTCCATGAACGTCCAGCTTGCTCTTATGGCATCTGGGTCAAAGCGCTGTGATCTCATGCTACTTTTCAGCCGCACAGGAACACTTGGGGGCACTTCTATTGTGGGCCGAGGGGATCTCATGAGTCTTAAGTGCCGCTGCTGCAAAAAAACGAAGCACCTTGGAGCTGTTGTCTTGCGATTGGCTTTCACGGTGTTGTGTAATATTACATAGGTTGAGCCCATGGGAGTTCATGCGGGTTCACTGCAGTATTATATTGTTTGAGGGTAGTCCTCATTGCGGAGTGTGTGACCTTCAGAGAGCGAGTGAATGCATCCCTTTAAATTCTCGCTCTCAAATTCTCACTTGTGTAAGAACGGCACTCACAAGACATTATGGCGCTTATTCATTTTTATTAAAGGTAGGGTTAATGGCTTTATTTATTATAGCTGTGGAAATGTATTTAAACTCCAACCTGTGGCTAAGCAGGGGTCACATCTATGTTATTGAATGCAAAATACATTTGTCATTAACAAAGTGCATTTTCACTGAGTGATCAGCAACTACAGTGCATTTACTTGCCCGGACGGAGCAAAATCAATGCGACCAAAAGAGCTGCCTTTTATAAACGGCTTTTGATTATTGGACATTATTAACTTTTCTGAATTCAATGGAGTGTAATAGAGTGTTGTCCCATTGATTCAAATGCAGATTAAGTAAGCTAATGTGAATGCAGAGATCAATGCATTCATGTAGTGATGCTGCTGTGGCAAGAATGGCAACGCGCCGAGACTCCAGCCTGCCTCAAAAGTCTGGGTCTAATTCATCATCGTCCGCACATTATATTATTATTGATGGCTCTTGCCTTGGGCCAGTCCATTTGTTTTTCAGATTTGTGACAGGCGGCAGAATGCTGGATGGAAGTTTATTCTGCAGCCACGCCAGGAGCGCTGTGCACAGCACGGTTGTTTATCTATTGATCATCATACCTCCCAATAATCTGGCGCCTGTCACATTTGACGACATTATGTGGAATAGGTCAGAGGACAGGGCTAATGAAACTGTTTGAAAGATGGATGTTGTTATCCACAGCATTAACCTTGCAAATAGCTGTCAGAGGAAGCACA
>OMLB01018759.1:33724-75934 GCA_900302555.1 Myripristis jacobus | reverse complement strand
GTGAGTGCACTTTGACTGTTCATCATCCTGACAGGATCGGGATGCGCCCAATGTGCAAAGCCATCTGATTGTGGGCTTCCATGCTGGGAATAAATGACAATTGTTACATATTGGTGTGGGATCTGGGGGAATAGAGAAGATTATATTACCAGCAGAGCTGCTGGAGCAGTCCATCACCTATTCACATGCAGTTAACGGACACCCTATTCTAAGTACGCATGTGTGTGCACGCATGTGTGTGTGTGTGTGTGTGTGTCGTACCGCGTCTGTGTGAGGAAAGGAAAGGCAGACAGATGGAGCAGACAGCCTGCATGTAAGGCTTGTGTGTGTGGAATGGAATCCAATATTCTTATTTCTTAGTCTCTTTGTCCCTCAGATCCCCTCAGTCCCCACCCAGTAATGATATATTTCTATCTCAGTTACACACAGTAACCCAGTGAGACCTCTGCCAATATCACCACATGTAGCACTTGTTTACACACCACTGAACCAGAGGGAGCTGCGAGGAGACCAAGGCAAGGCTGAGATGAAATGAATATTTATTTCGAATAAGGGTGGGGGTGTTCACTATCGGACTAGTATTATCATCCTCTCTGACCTAAACTGTAGAGGTTATAGCTTCATCATGTTACTCGATAGCTCTATTCCAAGGGGGCTTAGAGGAGGGGGAAAAAAAAAACAGATTTGATTCAACTTCTCTTGGGGGTCACATCCCTATTCTATTGTCAATCTTGTTAGTCAAGGACAAGGAGCCATTACTAAAGACATACCCTGCACTATTTTAGGAGAATGTCTGCTGACTTTTCAATATCCTATCACTCAAGTCTGCTAGTTCATTGAAGAGTTGAACGGTGACTGAACAACCTTTTGAAATAGTGGAGGCTATTTCTTCGGTTATGGGTAATTGTCCTTGACTACTATGACTGAGGACAGAATAAGGTGACAATCATTATTCTAAGGTTGGCTCTGGAAGGAGCTATTGAGGGAAATGAAGAGGCAATAGTTCCTGGAGCTTATTTCAAAGAGGATGGTGTTGGGGTTGATGAGGCTTCTAGTGCCATTGTGAACACTGAAATAAGAATTAAGTGAAGGAATTTTAAAAAGTTTTCTAGTTCATACATTTTCAGCGCTTCGAACAGTGTTAGACAACCTTGCACACTACTTTAAAAGTCTGCATTGGGACCACATTTATATTATCCAGCTCCCAAGGGTGGAGTGGATCAATGGTCATTAAAGATGTAATTTCAAGATGGCTCCTGCAAGTCACAGTGCTGGCATGAATAAAAGATGCCTAACTCACACACACAAAAACACATACCCGCTCTATATCTTGCACATACACACACACAAACATACACACGGCCGCTGTCTGAAATCAGATCTGTAGCCATCACCAGTAAACAGATTTTGTTTCTAGGACTATTAGATATTTTGGTGTATTAATTAACATCAAGGCAGCAAGCTTGAATAAAGTAAACGTCTCTGGCTCTCTTCTCTTTGTGATATCACACTTTGAAGCGTTTTTGCGCACCAGCTGTCTAACTGATGCTCCCACTATAAGAAGCAGAAAAGTCTGCACTGCAAAGGAAAATGCATATTTTATTAAAGACACTCCTGTAGATGGCCCACCACCTTTCCATTCTTTCATAACAGATATGTCACCTTGATCAAGTGTGTGTATGTAGCGGTGCATCTAACTGATCCTCAGCTGCACAGAAGGAGTGTGGTCATAGGTTAACAGACTCTTTGGACTCGAGCCTGTGCAGACCGGCTGTGGCAGAGGCAAAAGAGACGTTACAACTATCAGATGCATAAAACAAACGCACCTCTGCAGTCACGTCATGTCACATACATCAGTTGTCAATGAATTGATTATCTGGGGGTGTGGGTTGTAATTACTGTCGAGTTTTGGTCTTAAATTAATTCTGCCAGTGTTAAGGGAACAAACAAGACCTAAAGAGTGTTCCTGTTGCCAAATACTGGGAGAAGAAGTAGAGAAGATGAGAAGTCTACATGTTTGCATAACAAACATGATAAAATAAGGACAATGGCTGAGATAGACCATCTGAGAAAAAAGAGGTCTTCAATCCACGTCCCTGCAACAAATCTGCTAAGACTGATGATGAACTCCAGCAGTAAATCAGCATGTGATCCCAGTGTTTGTGAGGAGGTGGTGATACAGCTACTGATAAAAGAATAATGTTTGTTAATGGATAAAATACACCGGGAAATTGAGGAAGACAGAGGACTAGGAAGATGAAGTGACAAGACTTTTTGGAGTACAAGGAACACATAACACTGAGGAAGACCAAAATAAGAAGAGCGCTTAGGAAAGTGCAAGGAGATGCAGTCTCGTTAATGTCTTTTGAAACAGTTCCCATGCATAATAATGTGAAACTGCCAAAACTTGTAATTGATAAATATGCTGGGGATATCAGCCAGTGGCAGTACTTTTGGGGACAGCTGTTCACAAAAATCCCAACCCGACAAAAACAGACGAGTTAACCTATCTGAGGACATATCTCACTGGTGCAGCTGCTAATGTTGTTGCAGGATTACCTGACTCACCGGAGCCAATTAAGATAATGCAATCCATTTGCTACAGAACCGGTTTGGCAGAAATGATTTGGTTATTTATGCACACATGACCAAACTTCTAAATTGTAATCCTGTTAAGAATGCCAACAATATCAAAGCACTCAGATATTTGTGTGATAATTGAGAACTACAGATTCATAGTCTGGTCTCTATGGTGGTCATTTCTGACACTTGTGGTGGTTTGCTGTGCCCCATTCTAATGAAACTCATACCTGAAGAGATGACTCTGGAGTTTCGCAGACAAGTGGAGGATTATGTCTGAAAGGTTGAGGAATTGATGGACGTAATTCAGAAGCTGGCGCCCAACTAAGGAAATCCACGGTGCAAAACGACACAGTATGATGACAGCATCTGCATTTTATGCTTCAAATCAAATGGATGGATAATTTTGTTTCATTTGTGAGAAACATGATCACATGTCTAAACAGCGCAATGAGATGTCTGTGATTTAGAACTGGGGATATTGCCAAGGATTTTCATAACAAATGCATCTCACGTGAGAAATATAACCGATGTCACCACGAAGCCATTTGCCAACAGAGCCAACAGATGCCATGATTTGATTGAATCTCAACAAGAGGCAGTTCTCCTTCAGACTGCTGCTGTCTAGACAGAGACTCTATGTACTAAAAAGACAAAAAGACAACTTACCTGCTGCATATTAGAAGGAGGTAGTCAGTGTAGCTTTGTGCATCAAGATACTGTCTATCCTGTGCACCAAACCTCTCAGATTACACACATTTGACTCCGGTAAACCAAAATGCATAACTCACAATAAAGAAAAAACAAAGACTGAGCAATATCAGCAATGGCCAAAGTGTAGATTCTAGAAAAAAACTCAGGTGTATATTTCTATCATTAGCCTAAAGGGAGAAAAATTACACAGAGAAATGGAGTGTCAAGACATGCAGCTAGCTAACACTGCTGTGAGTGGAGTGGAGGTGCAGGAGCTGGAGAGTATTAATTGGAGGTGATCATTACTGGGAAATTATGTCTGTAAAATTAGAGTGCCTCTTTGAATCAGTGGTTACATTCATTTGTGAATTTGGACAATTCATCCAAGGACCCGTATCCAGGCTTAATGCAACATAATGTAACATATAGAGTTCCAAAGTCTATAGGTTCAGAAACTGAACCCACAGATGTTGGAACTTTACATGTGAGTGTTGGACTGGAAGATCAAATAAATGACAAATTGCACTCCTGAAACTGAATCCGTCTGGATTTCAATGGAATGAAAACCAAGGAAAAGTGAGGAGGAAGCAATGAAGTTTTTTGAAAAGTCTGTCCAGTGCAAAGGAGGAAGCGCCGAGGTGAGCTTACCATGGTGAAATGAAAACAATGACTTGTCTTCCAATTATGATGTTGCCAAGAGATGTTTTGATCAGCTCATTAAGACGTTCAAAACAAATGTGCCACTTTTTAATCAGTACATTGAAGTTATTAAAGATTGCATCAATCAGGGCATAGTGGAACGTTATGAAAATGTTGTAACAGACAACCCCATTTATTATCTTCCACATGGAGCAGTCATTAATGTAGAGCATTTAACTACTAAACTAAGAGTAGCATCTGATGCTCC
Organism: Myripristis jacobus; assembly: GCA_900302555.1. Taxonomy (NCBI): domain Eukaryota; kingdom Metazoa; phylum Chordata; class Actinopteri; order Holocentriformes; family Holocentridae; genus Myripristis; species Myripristis jacobus. The sequence continues at coordinate 71,754 of OMLB01018759.1, read as the reverse complement.
TTCACATGCTCCAGGTTGTCTGTTGTTAAATGACTGCAGAATGACAGGCCCTAATCTGAACCCTGATTTATTCAGCATCCTGTTGAAGTTCAGAGAGCACAGAGTGGCATTTATGCTGATGAAAATTTCCATTTGAGAGCAAGACAGAATATTAAGATTTCTCTGGACAGATTACTTTCCACATGTGTACCCACATGCGCATAACCAGATTTCCATCTGGGGCATCCCCCAGTCCTTTTCTTTTGGCTGTGACCATTAGACATCCATGGAGGAAATACCAACAGCATCCTGCTGTGACATCGACATTTGATAAGTGTCCATGTTTATCCATGCAAGCCACAGATGTCCTGCAAGATGCAGGTATTACTCTATGCAATTGGACGCCAATTCTGGAGGAAAATCCTGTGGAATGAAAAAATGGAACAGACAGTAAGTGGAAATGTTCAAGTGAAAAACACAAAAGGAACATGCCCCTAACGAATAGTCTTTAAATAGTGTCCACTGTCCCACAGGAAATTTGTTCTCTCTATATACAAACATTGAAACATACAGGCAATTATACCACACAGATTACACACAGATATGATACAACAGACTACCTTCAACCCTCCAAAAGGAGCATTTTACATGCTGCTGCGTGTATATTAATTCACTGTCGTGGACAGGTCTAGAGTGGTTCAAAGAAAGAAATTAATCTGAGAATGCTAAAGTTGTAAAGAAAAAAATCTAGTGACCTAAACCAAGTGTTACATGTAAATGGGTCAGGACATTTACTAACAATGCTAGAACAAATCAAAAATACACATTAGTGACACAGAGGTTTATTGGGTTCAAGTAACACAGATTTCATCAAGTGTCCTTGATGAAATCTCATGGTTGCGATGAGGTGAAGAAACAGTTTTTCAGTCTAAAATTCAGTCTCTCAGCCCTTTTTTGGATGACAAAGGAATACAAAGAGTGGGAGGCAGGTTACAGATGACCACCTGGAAATTTGAACAGAGGCATCGCTACATTCTTCCTGCTAATGCAACATTTTGATAGGGTTGATAACATCACCAACTAGTGGTGTATTGCGGTCTCTGAGACACCCTTAACCAAGTGAGAGAGATGTTCTGGATAATAAAAGTAAGACAAATAACAAAAAAAACTCTACACGCTTGCTTAATCTGTCATAAATACAAGGTCAAACCTACTCAGCAGATTTTAGCACTCGTACCTGAACAGGACATTGAGGAGGTGCCTCCTTTTGAAATCACAGGAACAGGTTTTGCTGGACCCTTGTGTTGTAAATCTCAAGACAAAGTTTATATTGCTCCTTTTCACCTCTGCATTCACCAGAGCTATTCTCTATAACAGTGACTGATTTGACTACTGAAAATTTTCTACTGGCATGTCAATGTTTTGTGGCACATGTCGCGAAGACTTGCCTGCGCAAAGTGCTCTGAATGAAGAAATCAAAACGATTCTGACAGAAGTGGAAGCAGTCGATAATTCTCAGCCCATCACGTTTACCCACACAAATAGTGTGGACCCTGTCCCTTTAGCTCCATCACACTTTCTGTTTGGTGAGCTTCTTACAATGCTTCCCTCAACTGGCAATGCAACATCAAGAGTACCACATCAACACGTATCCAGGTCAGATGAGCAAGCGTTAGAAAATACAGAAAGCAACTTAATGGAACTCAATGGGAAAAAAAATATCTCATGGAACTGCAATCAGCACACTACTCTTCTCCTGTAGAAAGGTCTACAGAGCTAAAGCCTGGAGACATAGTATTAGTCAATGAGGATGACGTGGCAAACATCTTTTGAAAGTAGGGAGAATTACAGGAGTGTACGTGGGCAGAGATGGAAAGGTACATTCTTGCCTTGTTATGCTACCCAAGACCAGTGCAGCTACTGTATGTTCTTGAACTGAATTTCGATCAGGAAAGAATAATATGAAAATAAACAAGCGATTTACTTTAAATTATGTTGCAAGATTATTATTTTTTTCCAATTACATTGAAGTTCCCTGTTATTGGCTAACCTACAATTTTGCAAATTTACTGTTTATTCCTGTTAATTCCCGTATATTCCCATTAATTCCCATGGAAAGTTTCCAACTTTGAAAATACCTAGAATTTTGCAAACCTAGTTATTGGAGAACTGATTATTAAGGGAGTGGGTTGTGTTTGCTATAAAGTTGTGGTCTTGAATTAGATCTGTTCGTGTTGAGGGAACAAACCCTAAAGAGCATTCCTGTTTGTCTTCATTTAATTCAAAAGATGTCCTACAAAAGGAGATGCGCTTTGGCAGCAACAGTCACTTTGCTCCACCCACTATCCATAGCCATTAAGATCAATATACAAGAGGTGGCGTGCGTGTCCAGTTTTAAATGCCAGTGCACGGAGATTGACCAGACCCTCTCCCTTTGAGGGCAAGTGGGAACTGTCGACATCAAGGCACAACCGAGGCTCCCTAACTGTGACTGCTTAGGGATTTCCATGTCAGAAAGGACATTCTGATAAGGCTCTACCAGGCGCTGATAGAAAGTCTCCGAACATTTAACGTTGTTTCCTGGTTGTAGTCACCTGTCAGTTAACAGCAGAGCAGAACCAGTGCGGCAGGTCGGCCAGGGGAGGATGCTTGCAGGCTGACAACAGGTCCAGCTCCCTGAACACGACACAAAAGCAGCAGGCAGAATAAGTGAGAAGATTGCTGAGGACACAACATATCACCGCCACACCTCGCTGGAGCTGGCACCTTTTGTGCATTAGAGCCGGGACTGCTTTTTTAAAAAGTTTAGTCCTACCAATTGTTATGCAGCTCAAGACAAAGAAAAGTGAAGAGATGCAGCGTTAGTCTTGCTTGGGATGGACCCAAGTATCAGCAGACTGTTTGTATCCGTCTGAAAGGTGTTTTTACTGCTTAGACTTTTTCCTTTAAGTTTGATACAACTGTCAAATTCATATCTGTATTGGTATTGGCTGTTGTGGGTGGGAAAATGTCAGACATAGGTACTGTATCAGCCTTAAAAAAAGCCATGGGGTTCAGCTCTAACTCTAGCACACAGCACTTAAGACATGATCTGTTTTATTACTGTTTGTATTATGTTTTAGTTCATTTTAATGAGTAATTTGCACCATTATATGTTTTTAATGAGCTTCATGCCCACCCACAGAAAATTTTCTGTTGTTCTGGTTTGCAAAAATTGTTTTAAATCTTACATGGGATGCAATTCAGAGGGAAAAAAAGATAGAAAGACAGAGCTAATGTTGAGTCAGCCCTCAGAACCCTGCTGCCAGGATTAGTCAGCTCTGTGGCTGTTGTTGATGATGTCTCCTCCAGCCCAGCAGTCCTCCTCTGTCTCTCTATCTATCCCTCCTTCTCCCTTTCTTGGATTGTCCCTCTCTCCTGTGAAATGACATAAAAGGGTCAGATCCCCTCATCTTTACGCCTGTCATTTCCATTCCTAATCCTCTAAGGCTCTATCTTGGCTCACACTGAGGATGCTGAGCTGTGAGTCCCCACCCACAGAACAGTGACAGCCAAGTACTGCCAGGTTTCAGGTTAAGGACAGGAGGACATTACCAGTTCACAATAACTTTACTTTATTTGTATGATAGAGAAGTTTTGTAATTAATATGCATTTATGCACATTATGTATCTTGTGCAAAACAAACACCTTAGAGCATTTTTTTTCCTCACAGTTGCTTTGACTGATTTTGTTTTACTTGATGAATTTATTTGATTTTATGCATTAATTTAAAGCTGTTCTAGGCAAGATTTGTCCACTCCCACAACCACCCCAACCTCACTCTAAACCCTCAGCTGAGACTGTGTATGACTGCTGTAAGTGATTAATTTAAACTTCAGTGCAAAATGCCAAACTGCCTCCTGAGCAGCAGTGAGCAGGCCTCCTACCAGAGAAAGCAGGACTCATCAGCGATGGTCAAACCTTGATCTCTACGCCCACCAGCGTTTATGTTAAAAAAAAAAAAAAAACTGACAGTTTACCAATGACTTGTTAGGTGATTTTTGAATATGGTGTTTTCAAAATTCACCGTTACTTTTCACTGTTTTATGGAGCCAGGAAAGCTGGAGGGTATAGCCTTAAATAACTCAGTCGCAGGGTAGAAATAACTGTCAAAATATGGATGTTAGATTAGTTTTTGTTTCAATAAATGTTTTCAGTTTTTCTCCCTATTATTGATGGTTAATGAATAGTTTTTAATTGGGCTAAGATAAGTCATGATGATCTAAGAGCAGGTTTGTGTGTGTGTGTGTGTGTGTGTGTGTAGTGTTGTGTGTGTGCAGTATGTGTGTACTGTATGTGAGAGACCGGCAGAAAGACTCATTTTAATTGACAAGCCTGCGCTGTAATGGCAGCTAAGATGTCAGCCACTCATCGCAGCTGTGCTTAAAATGTGATGAGATATTTATGGACCAATTAAACCTCTCGACGCACACTGGCATGTATTTGTGCACACACATCGCGCCATCATTCAGGAGCAGCCAGAGTGCATACAGATTACAGACACGTTAACAATGAGGTATCAGTTGTGGTTAGACAACTGTTATTATGTTCTCTAAGTGGTTCTGACGAGACTTTGGCGCAGATGATGATATCGATGAACTCAAAGTTTTTGTGAGAAAGTCAATTTTTGTGGTGCTCTCGTACACCCTCGCACAGAGGCAATCAGAGAGCATTCAAATAGCCGAGCGAGAAGAGAGGCCTAAAAAGACTTTAAATTGTCCAGGCGCTCGCTCTCGTCCCACAGTTGAATCTGGGAGCTATACTGCCTCAGCTAATCAAACAGACTATTCTTGAACAGACAGCATTCAGCATTAAGAATTACAAGTTGTTTTTGTTCTTCCTGAAAGTCAACCAATAACAGCTAATAGAGGGGTAAACTACATTGTGCCCAGATAAATTATATGAATTGAGGGGAAGTCTTTTGCCTGAAAATGTTAACATTTGCTTTCCATGCTGTTCTCTCTCTCTCTCTCTCTCTCTGTCTCTCTCTCTCTCTCACGCACACACACACACACAAGAATATGTTTTAAATGTATGCATTAACTTTCTGTATTAGCAGCAGTAATAAAACACAGCACATTTTTAATAAAACACAGCAAGCTAAAATCTTAATTTTATTTAACTCAATTTAATTCAACTGAAAAAGCTTAATTGAAAGATCTTCTAGATATGTCCAATTTTAATGAACTGAAAGACAGTTTCATGCATTTTTTTATTATTATTATTTAATTTTAAAAATAGCATATCATGAAACAAAGTATTGATTATCAGGAAAGCAAAAAAATGTAATTGTTCATCTGTTTCATTTCTACACAATGCCATCTGACTGTTGTTGGTTGAACAGACTCATCACCAGCTCAAACACGCCAACACTAACCTGTGACACACAGATGCTAAAAAAGAGAGGAAACTGTGGAGACAAAGGAGGTATGAGGATCCTGAACACAGGGTCAGACTGCTTCCTGGTATGTGCTGTATAGAAATCTTGAAATGAGGAGCTATAAGGGCTGAACCTTCCAGGGCTGCTAGAGGTGATGCCACTGCAGAGAGAGAAGAGGATTAATGAAGATAAGGAGCGCAGTAGGGAGTAAAGACAGGAGTTAAGTTGACTGATGGAGAGACAGTGGGGGGAGAGGCAAAAGGAGAGTTTGAGGGCATAATTGATAGAAATGATAAGAAAACGTTTCCATCTGCAAAAGCAAGCTATGCGATCATAAATAAGATGGCCTCTCTCTTTCTAATCCTCTGTTTTTCTCTCCTCTATAACTCCTACAGTTCTTTTCTTTGTGAAGAAATACAGCCATTTCTCCTCTCTCCTGTTGTCTGTTTGAGTGTTGCTAACACTGCAGACCTGTCAATCATTCATCTCAAGGGGAGGTGGGCGCATTTCCTCACTTGGGGGAAGCGACTGAGGAGAATGAATGATTGGCAGAATGGAGAGAGGGAGAGGAGATGGTGGGGTGGGATGCTTAGAAAGTGGAGCAGATGAGAGCAGAGGAGAGGAGGATATGGAGCGTAAACAATCTCTTCAGGAGATACAAACAAAGGCAACCAGCATGAGAGAGACTGTACATACACTGGTGCTTTTTAAGTTTGCTATGATGAGAATACAGAAAAAGAGAGAGACGTGTTGCACTGAGGCACAGTTGCACAAAGCAGGACAACACCTGAATGCAGAGATAAGGAAGTAAACCTGAATGTATAAGTGAATTTATGTTTGAAAGACTTTGAATGTGTGGGTTTGATATCATTTAATAGCTTGACCGCTGGTATACCATGGGTAGAACGTCCACCCGCAAAATATTCAGAGTGGTTGAACGAAGGTCATAAAAAGGCGAGTGAGTTAGGAATAACTGCATGGAGATGGAGATTATTTACTGGCAATGAAGTTGAGAAGCCAGTGTGTAACGACTTAAGACTTAAGAAGAAGAGCTACTGTAGCAGTGGTAGATTTTCAAGAACTATCGTCTGAGGTATGATTGTGTGGCCTGGGATGCTTTATTGTGATTTGGCAGATGTTGTGCCACTACAGGAGAGTGTTTCAGAAACTGGATGCCTGAAAGTGTCAAGACTCATGTCAAGTGGAAACACGGCCAGTGCTGTGGGGCTATAGATTTAAATCCTGAATGAATGAAGGGTTCAAGGCTAAGAGCAGATAGAAAAGGGAGGAGATGGACAGGCTTGGTCTTGCCAAGTCAATCATTTTTACTGTACTTTATCTACTTTGTGTCTTGGTCAAGGATTTTGATTTCTTTCAAACTGATGTGGCAGAAATGTTGACAGATGTTGCAGATATCAATTAAAACCACTGATTGCAGGAACCTAAAACACTAAAATAGGACTTTACTGTGGTCATTGCTGAGATTTGAGGAGAGTTAATACTGGACTGTTATTTTATGGAGTAATGAAATGCTAGTCATGTGGCTAGCACCCCTGGAGCAGGAAGGACTTCAATGTCCATGCAGCTCCAAGACAGTTTGACAGGAATGAAGACATTGCTGTCATACGGATCAAATCTATGATCTCCTGGTTAGCAAAGAGCCTCTCCAACCACTGGGCCACACTGCCACTCAGTGATGAGTGTGGAGGGCTTAGCATTTGCGAGAGGCCAATATTATTCCAAGGAGAGATTTTAATGGAAGCTAATGTGGTGAATTGGAAACAGTCAACAGTCATAATAACCATAAAATTTTTGTTAATCCTTAGCCAAAAAGAGATCAAACATCTTTGAAGGTAGACATCAGGTTTGTGGACACATAGGAAGCTGAAAGGGGAATGATGGGACAAGGATGTGAGCCAAAATCCAGGTCATTATCTAGATAATGAGCAAAAGCTGGGTTTGGGGATTTCCCGGATGTTTTGGCAAGGAATGGTGTGTTGATGGGGATAAAGAGGTGGACCAGCAGTCAGCTGTTTAGTTGGGTTTACAGGGCAGGTGTTGCTGGGATAATTTTGAGAGCAGATTGTGCAGATGTAGTGGACTATTTATGATGATGTTTTGCAACCAGGCTGATTGAAGTTATTGCCAAACACCTGATTGCCACAGAACAAGATGCCTGGCCATGGTAATCATCTTGTCCTGATGGGACTGCTTGTTGTCGGGCACTCAAAGGATGAGAGGAAGAGGTAGAAATGTGGTGTAAGAATTTGCAGTGTGAGATTTGGACAAGTAGTGTAGGTGCAGTGAATTTTGGGCAGCCGACAGGCATAGGTGGTCAGTGGTGGTTCAGGAGGCCTCAGGCGTAAAGATGGACATCACCTGCAAAGAGAATCAGCCTTCTAGGAGGTATCTTTTTTTTTTTTTTAGCTGTAATGAGAACTGATAAACTGATGAGAACTGCTGAATGAAATGCCAAAGCAAAATCTAAAATGTGTGATGAAGACATGTGCTGAGGTACACAGTTACAACAATGATCTGACAAAGCATAAGTTGTGGGAAAACATATGTATAGCATTTGTCTTCAGAGGAATATCCAAATAACATGGCTGAAACTCTGAAGCTGACAAACTTTCAGAATAACTTTTGGTGGAGACGCATAATCATATGATTGCAAATGAACTGGAGACGATTTTTTGTGAGGACTTTTTTTTTTTTTTAACAATGGGTTTAGTGATCATTGTAATTGAGCGTAGGTGTCTTGGAGGAATATTAAGTGGAAGAGAGATACATTCCAGTGCTGTCCTGTTCCTGACCTCCAGGTAATTAATTAACTCCAATAATTAGAGCAGGAGAATGAAAAAGAATAACAGCTGCTTGAGTGCAATGAGTAAGAACAGCTTTTGTGTATGTGTATGTGTGCATGTGTCTGGGTGTGTGTGTTTGTGTTTGTTTTTGTTTGCATGCATGCGTACTGCTGCTGAACAGTTGTTGATCCGCAATATTGGAATTCAGAGAAGGGTTCGTGGGGAGTCAGTTCATCCCAAAATAGAGCTGCTATGTCTTGACTCATATTAAGAGCTGGGCTCTGTTTGTGCCTCCGTTCAGGCATTTATTTGTTTGTCTACTCATAACGTTTTTCACCATGTGTGCGATGGGAAGGGGCATTGTATGGTTTTTTATTGTTAAGGTTGCACAGAGTCCCATAAGGGAAATACACTCTGCTCTCATTCAGCAGGCAGTGTGACAGAGGTCAAACAAACATCAGCTATCTTACAGTTGGTGCATTGTCAATCTGTATACCATAATGTTGCTTAGTGATTTTGTTCAGTGAATCTCTTGCACCTCTCTTACAACAAATACAGGTGTTAGCAGGTGGAATAACAACATCAACATCATTTCTCTCACTTGAGGACTATAATCTCTTCTCCAGCAGAAAAACAGCTACATTATGTCAAATATTCAACAGCCAACTATAGTGTTTTGCAGAACTGCTATGTAAAAAACATACAGTTATGTTGTGAATATTAGATTTGGGTGCATACACTATTGCATGATGGTTGTTGATGTTGATAAAATACCCCTCTGAAATGTTGCTGTAGGTGTAAAGCAACTTAAACTTGATGTTGACCACAGAGCCATCAGATTTAAGTGTGGCCATCACAGCCCACAGGATGAATGTGTTGCATCAGTGACAGCATGCAACTCTCTCCCAAGGTGCCAAGGAGGTGAACGCAAGCGGGAGGACATTTACGGTACGGAGCTCCCTGCAGCTGCATGTGGACAGGAATGATGATGGAGTGGCCTACACCTGTAGAGTGGACCATGTGGCACTCGCACAGACACCACAGCAAGCCACCGAAGTGCTGGAGGTCCACTGTGAGTAAACACCAGAAGACATGTGAGCACACACGGAGTGTACACATATGTCAGTGTGCAATGCTTGTAAATCACAACTCTCTCTCTCTGTCCTAGATGCCCCTCGTGTGGAAATCGTCCACTCCCCTGCAGTCCCTCAGGAGGGTCAGTACCTGAAACTGGAGTGTATGTCCAAAGGAAACCCCTCGTAAGTCACGGAAAATATCATAACAATCCTTAGCTATGTTTCCATCCAAATTTCAAAAATATATTAAGTGCATTTTCAAAAATTAGGCAGAAGGAAATGAGACAGCATTATGTAAATTATTTTGACAAGTGCAAAAATGTAAGCTATTGTGCAGTCAAAGTGGTGCAACCAAACAGTTCGGAAGATCAAGAGATGTAAGAGCCCTCACATGGCTTCATTAAAAGTCCAGAGGTCCAGAGAACATGTCTGCCGTCATTTATCAGTGCTCCACTTTATTTCCCAATTTTTGCTGTAATCAGCAGGATGGACTTTTCATAAAAGATCCTGTCACCCACAATATTTGTGGTCATTCAACAGAGTGGAGGTGCATTCAAAAAGTCCCCGCTATGTCATTGTTACTTGAAATTGTTTCCATGAGCCTTTTTCACATTTTGTCTTCATCAACATGCCAACAAATCCACTTCAGCCAGACATAAATTAAAAATGAAAAAGTTTTTGTGAAATTCCTGTGTTTCCATTCAGGTTTTCTCATGAGCAAATTCACACAAAATTCCACATAAAATTGGTGGATGGTAACCCTTCTGCTGATAGGAGTCTTTTATCTAATGCTTCAGTAAGGTATAAGTAGCATGCTTTGCTTTCACTAGAAGAGGAATTGGCCCTATTCAAACTACTGTTCTCTCACCCATTCTCTAACCTTGTAGACCGGATCCTGTGATGTGGACAAAGGATGGCGGCGAGCTTCCTGACCTGGAGAGAATGATTGTAGAGGGGAGGGAGCTCACCTTCACTTCTCTCAACAAGACAGACAATGGCACCTACCGCTGCGAAGCCAGCAACCACCTAGGCACCAGCAGTGCTGAATATGTACTCTACGTCTATGGTGAGTCCAGAGGAGACCCTGATATGTGGGTAAACATGTTTCATAAGGTGATTTTCACTTGCAGCCCTGCAAAACAAAGGGAAAGGGACAGGGAGGAGATTTTACAGGTCACTCATAATGCCACCCATAAATGCAGAAAAATCCAGAATCGAGAATTGTACTCAAATTATGCTGCCATTGTTAATTTAATAGTGTTACATATGCAGTGTAATGTGTGAACGTAAATTCACCAGCACCACACTTCATCATAAGAACCAGGATTATATCACCTCCTGATCTGCATACTGTATCAGTGCTAAGAGTGATTAGTGGTACTATCTCTCGCTGGGAGAATAAGGGCCTCAGGTGACACCAATGCCACCAACGCCTTTCCTTAAATAAACCTGCGTCCCAGATCCTCCACACACGCACACATACATACACACACACACACACACACGGGGAGAGAAATGTGTGAGGGAGGCAGAATTTAGTGCTGCGTTGTCAGGAATATCACCAGGAAGGATAAGTAATTCCTAGTAACGCCAGAGGAGGTGGAGGATAAAGGGACTCAGTGTCAGGGAAAACAGATAGCTCTTCCTCTCTTCCGTTTCTCCACTGCCAGAGATAGCATTTGTCTTTTGGCATTAAGTAATAATGCTTAAAAAAGAGAGCAGAACAGGGAGACTTCTCTCTTTCCTCTGCGTTACAGACTCAGACAATGTGTTATGAGGGACAAAAAAAAAAGCAGGCGACCAGTGGTCAGCGAGAGCATCCTTCAACTGGAGTAAAAATAGAATTTTCCTAAGCAGATCAATAAAGTATCACGATACTATTATTACAAGCGCCTTGGGGATGTTTCACTGATTTTCTCCTTTAAAGCAGCCTGAATCTGATAAAGAAAAAATTAAAAAAAAAAAAAAATGAGACAATAAACCTCTCAGGTACCAACAGCTATGTGTTGTTCGAGCTAGAATGCTTTAAAATCTCTTCTCTTTACCACAGTCTCTGTGTGTGTGTGCACTGAGGAACAAATGTAAAGCATGTGAATGATGCAACCAAGGTTAGCATCAATAGTCCATGAAGTGTTTGCTGCTGGTCAAAGCCAATGCTACAGCAATACTTGACAACCCTTGAGTAGAGCGGTAAAAGTGTCATATTTTAGGCTTTATCTCAAATAACTTTGCTCCCAGTAACAGGAGAAAAGAAAATGGTAAGAAACACTTAATGGTGGAATATAAAGCCTTTTATATAACTGAAGGGCTCCATCGACATTTATCTAAGAAAATGCTCAGCAACACTCAGTTTAAGCTTGAATGAGGTGTGTACAGAACTGTTATCTACTCCAAATAATACAACACACAACAACACACAAGTGCTGTTGTTTATCCAAGTTAATGAAAACACACACATCAATATACGCTGCATATTTCATTTATTTTTGTTACAGTATACAAAAAATACAAAACATTAATTTGTGTACTGGCCAAGCACATGACTGGTAACAGATTAGAAAATGGAGAACCAATTTAGTGACTATGTGTTTGTTTTTCTGCCCCCAGAGAACTTTACATGGCTGCTTTTGTTTATATCTCACTCATAACACAAGCGCGAATATTAACAAAGTCAAATCGTGCTTTTAAGGATGCTAATTCAATCCTCGGGCTATTTTATTGAGTATATTGGTCTAATATGTCATTTGTGGTGTAGATTTTGAACTGTGCTCTCGTTCACTGGGAATGTAAAACCAAAATCTCTTTGCAATATCTTCTGCAAGAGATTTCTTTTTTTTCACCATAGTTATCATAGATGCATCTACAATGATAGCTGTCAGCTTAAATATCAGGACACTTCTACCAAACATCAAAACAAGACTTGACTAGTCACATCATTATAAAATTCATCCACCCAGTAAAGATATGTTTTATGCTTTGCAAGTTGATCTTAATCTATGAAAGTAGCTTTTGTAGGCTGTGTGCATTTTACACAGGTTTGGGGAGTAACAGATGTAGGGTTTCTGAAATCTAATTAGGAAAATGGCAATTCATTACAGCTTCTGACAGTAATCACATTACATACTTTTTATAGTCACAAAGATAATTTTGTTCATCTTGAAATAATTTCGGTGATTGTGATTGTGGATGATGATAATAATTGATTTAATTTAATTAATTGACCATTTAAGCGGATATCTCATATTTTAAAAAAATAAATAAATAAATAAAAAAGTAAAGTAGCTTAATACCAAGTTTAATTAATCAGATTGCATCAGTGACTTTGAATATTGCAACATATCCTGCTTTTTTCAGGGGGTGTTTGGGTAGAGTGTGTTTTGGCATTCTTACACTGTAAATTTGCACACCATTTCACACAGCTCTTGCTAGAGCACCTCATGACAGTTGATACAGTGCACCCACTGTGCCATAATATACAAAACAGGAATCAGAATTTATGAATTTGCTGCAAAGATGCTATGAAGCTCTCCTCCACCTTTATAGAGGTGCCAAAATGGGTTTTCAGTAAGATGTGACCATGATTAGCACAGCTTGTAAATACTGTGCAAACTCAAATGTAAAGGTTCAAACTTACTTAATATGCAGTACATACTAAATAAATCCTACACCCCCTCAGACCATTATAGCAATAAGTCATATTTTTCTCATAGCTATCTTTGTATTCAAAGCCCCAAAACACTAAATGACCACAGTACAGAGGGATAAATGCCATCTGATGTGTAGGATCCTTACATAAATCATCTCCATTTTCCTGCGTCTGTTTCTTTTAATCTTGTGTGAAGGGTCCATTAAAGCTGAGGGGAAATGATAGATCTCACGCACAGTCACAAGAAGAGTTCACATATAGATAGCGAGACAAGTACATTTGGTGCCTATCCATATTTGGATTTGATTTAAAGTTTTAAAGTTTGCTAAATTGCCAGAGCTTTGAAAGGTGTGCTGAGATATAGCAGCACATTCAGTTGGATAACCAATTTGGAAGAATACACATTTGGAATACACAATTGTGTTTTGTATGAGCCCAACTCTTTATAACTTAACACTGGAGAAGTTTCCAAACTTTCTCTGAGAATTTGCACTTTCTATCCCCCTGTGTCTACGTACTTACAGTAGAAAATTTCCAGTAGGAAGTGTTGGGGAGGTTTAATTAGTGTGCGTGTGTGTATGTGTGTCCCACATGCCAAGGTCTTTGTGTCCACCTAACAATTCCTTCAAATGCCAGCCCAATGTAAAAACAAGAATAACCAATGCACTTAATGACAGTGATGCTATAAAACTGACAAATTCTGTGCCACAAGAAAGGTAATTGGGTATGGGAGGGTCAAAGAGCCCTATCCAGATTCATTACTTGTTCCTCTAAAATGGCACCCAGTCTGTTCCTACCCTTCATCAGTGATTAGCACACCTTTTAGCCTTTCACAATTGCTGCTATAATTCTTGGAAAATGCCTTTTTAATGGTTCCTCTCCAACGAGGAGACGTTTCCCTCTTCCCTCTCTCCTGAAGACATCCACTTAGCTGCTTAGTGATTCACGCTAAGGCTGAAATGTCACTCAGACGCACAGGACAGTGGGCCCTATGAAAGAGGACTGCCGCCAATTAAAAGTCTCTGCCGTACCATAAAAAGCAGAGTGACATAAACATAAAAGCCAAGGTGGTACTGTAACCTCATTAACTTTGTCACACAATGTTTCAATTCCATTTTTCCTGTCGCCTTAATGTGTGACAGTGAGAAACATTGCCTTGGATGAAGCAGCTTTAACACTATCCTCTGGTGGGAAGACCAAAGTCAAAAACAGATTGTGACACTGACAGCTTGGCTAGGCTGTTTTGTTTAATCCTGAAGTCAACCCTGCAAAGAAGATGGCAAATGATCTAAAAAAATAAACAAATAAATAACAAATAAACATTTAGAACCAACACTGCTAATGATAACACTCCTGTGGAAAATAGTTCCCACTCTTACGGATTAGATTTCTACTAACGTATACCAAAAATATTAGCAATATATTTGTGTAGAATGAAAACAAGTATGGAAAGTATAGAAAAATTAAATGAAATCCAGCAGCATTGTGTTAGTGTTATAAATGAATATGTTTTTCCACTCTAAATACTAGATTTTAACAAATGGCATTAAGTTGCTGCCCTTCATCCCTTAAAGGCTTTGCTGCATTAAGTGGTTTGCTCAACCTTGTTGAAGACTTTTATTCAAAAAACATACTATAAGTATTGCTTATTACTGAATGTGTAATGAAACATGTGCATACATTTTAAAAGCCGTACAAGGACACAAAGAAACGCAGAGAATCTCTATATTGAATCTTCATATTATATGCATTTTAATAATGTATTGAGTTTGCAGACAGTGTCAGATTTGTTAAATTCATCTGTGTTTTTATTATATAAACATGTTTTCTTTCTCAGCTCACACAAAGTTAGCAGAAATCTAATTTGTTCATTTAGTGTTATCCAACTTTTTTAACTTTCATATGTTGTGAGGTCCCCAGTGCAGTTTCTGCCTTCGGGCTCACAGACATCAACCAGTTCAGCTCTAATCCTGCCCTCTCACTACAGAAATCACCCTAAACATTCAAAAACAGGAAACATTAATTCACACCAATGGAGAAAATAGTGATACCTGGGAGTACAGTATGGAAATCTCACAAGTGGTAGCATTTTACTCCTTTTACTCTTATAGATGCTTACTGTAATAATATTTTCCTGTTACTGTATACACGGGGAGCTCATATGTCTGACAGACATCTGTTTGGTGTAAGCCTCGCTGGACAGGACAATCAAACAACATGCTCAAGCTGTTTATGCTGCTGTCTTTACACAGTGCTTTGTTGTACCAATGCAGTGTTATCTTTGCTCGATGGAACTGTAGCCAAGGACCGGAGTTTTACAGCAGTTATTTTGAAAGGCTAACGACAAAACCCTTGTCCACAGCCAATGAATAAATCATTAGAGGTTTAGCTACCCAGCCACGTGCTTGTTCCTTAAAGCCTGCCTCGTGTGAAGCCTAACCCTGAGAGAATCATTAATAGTCAATCACCTGACAGGGCTCAGCAGGGCCAACCTCCCAATTCTGATGCGAAGGGTCACTCAAGGTGCGTAAACACTTACTTATGAGATTCTGATGAACGCCTCTGCTCCTTGAAACACTATGTATCCAATTCAATATGAAACCAACCAAAAATTTGAATAAAATGTCTTGGTGCAATGCAGGAGTTTGTGCCAGCAATAATTCTTGACTGCATTTGTGGAGCTGAATATTTTATGTTCCGTGTTTATCATTTTAAGTGTCATTATTTGTCATTATTTTCAGTTGTCCCCTTATTATATATATCTGTATTTTTTAACCTGTGATCTGTTTGTGTCATTGTTTTATCTAACTGTCTCTGTGTGTATACTGTGCCTTTTTTGTTGTATTGTTTTTGTGTATTTGTGTTTCTTTGCCCTCCACCAGACGCCCCCACCACCTTGCCTCCATCCACCACTCCCCCCCCACACCCCACTCCTCCAGATCCTACTGACACCCACGGTTCAGACCCCACAGTCACTGGCAACAGAGGTACAGTACCACCCCACACATCTGCACAGCCCCTCTGCATTGCATCTTTCCACTTAACTCTTACTTTCTCGTCTCTTCGTCTGTTTTATCATTTCTCTTTCTGCCACTGCACTGCCTTCAGCATTAACATTCCTGCCTTATGGAGACATTTTTTTTTTGTTACTCGAGAGACAACAAGAACTGAAATCTACCTAATGCTATAGGTACTTACTATGTCCAGATTTTTTGTTTGTTTTTTGGTTATATGGGCTATTGCATGCTTTTTTCTTACCTCTTTAGAACTGTAAACATGCAGTGGATAAGTGGATGCTGACTTCTGTGTGTAAAAGTGGAGTGTGGTGGAGTGCACTGAACAAGTTTCATTAAATTCCAAAATTGTACTTTCAAAAAAGAGTCTCAAATAGTCCTATGGATTTTTTTTGTATTCACAAAAAAAAAAAAAAGTTCCAACCAGACTTATTACTCTGTATAGCGTGTGAACGAGGTTACTCAACATCAGGTAAATTTAAAAACATATGATTTGTTTTTTCTCCATTTTGACCTTCCAGCCACACTAATGTGACGTTACACCTAACGAAAGCTGGTATTTTCCAAAGTGGATGTGTTTTATTACAGCAGTTGTAGACTGAGTGGAGAAACCTGAGAATTTGAAAATGGTTGCTAAGATTGTTATCTGTGTAAACAGGATGAGGTCAGTGAGAAGAAAAAACACAAATTAAAATTAATTACTTAATTCATTCATTAATTAGCTTAAAAAAGAGAAAAGAAAAAAAGGGAGGGCACAGGGTACAGTTAATGGTTCACTGAGGAAGGTTCAGACAACAGGAAAAGCTTGGTAACAATCCATGTGGTCATAGCAATCCCATTTTTTTTTTCCAGAATCTATCTCTTTTCTCCTTTTGAAGTCGAAGGGTGAAGGTCAGTTTCTCCATTGAGCAGATAGAGTTGATTGTACTGGTGAGGAGGATGATGGTGGGGGGTTCCTCTGAAGCCAGCGTCTTGTAATTATTTTTTACTTGCGGCCTTGGAAATCTTCAAAAGCTATGTGTCACTTTTATGGGGCCTTTAGGTATGTTTCCAAGGTATAAGAAGGTGAAGGAAAAATCAGATTACAGGTCCAGAATCTCTGACTAAGTGGCCCACTCCATTCTGAAAAGTCCTGACACATGGACTCAACCGAAAAATATGTTTGTAGTCTGCTGAGACTGATTCACACTCCCTCCAGCAAGAATGCTGGGACCCGTTTAATTTTGATTTCTGTTTAGGGGTAATAAAGAAACGTATCATTTTTTTTTCTGGCAGAAATCTCTCCAAAAAGATGAGTTAGTAGAATTAGACTGGGTTTTCCATGCTTGAAGCCACACTT
This sequence comes from Myripristis jacobus, assembly GCA_900302555.1. Taxonomy (NCBI): domain Eukaryota; kingdom Metazoa; phylum Chordata; class Actinopteri; order Holocentriformes; family Holocentridae; genus Myripristis; species Myripristis jacobus. The sequence continues at coordinate 54,476 of OMLB01018759.1, read as the reverse complement.
TCTCTGGTATTACTATGTTTGCTTCCTTTTCCCAATGCTGCCGTATGTAATTGGTTGAATTTTTGTTCATTAAAGTGAGGCCTTGGTTTAATTTGTCTATAATGCCTTTGGGATTTTTTGAATCGTTTGCGTCAATAAAAACCTGAATTACTGTTGGAGGTGCAGCCAAATCAGGGCTCCTCATTTCTTTTAGGAAGAGGTGGTGAATCTGTAGGTACCGTTAAAAATCCTCCTTGCCCGGCATATAACCTCAAAGTTATTAAGTTTTCCATTTGTTATTGTTTGGAAAAAGGAGGTGATGCCTCGCTTGGCCCATTCTCTGTACCTGTGGTCTTGTGATGCTGGGAGGAAGTGTGGATTGTATGCCGGCCAGATGAGCGGTTTAATCTCTCCACTGAGCTGAAATCTCTTTGCCACCTCTGACCAGATTTTCATTGAGAAAACAACCCATTGATTCTGGAGCTGAAATACTTCATTAACTCTGATGGGGCAGCCCAATGTTGACTGTATGGGTATGCCCATTAAAGATAGTTGAGTGTCTTCCCACTTAGTCTCATAAACTGAATTACACCAACACACAAAGGGACGCAGCCAGGCTGACACATTATCATCTCTAAGACAAGGTAAAGACATGCCCCCTCTCTCCCCTGGCAGCTGTAATGTTGAATACCTCACTTTAGGTCTTTCATTATTCCAAATGACTCTAGAAAGATATCTATCCCATTCCCTAAACTGTTTAAGAGGCACCTCTACGGGAAGTGTTGTAGATAGGCATAATAATATGGGGAGAATGTTCATTTTAATCATCCTTATTCTGATCCCAAGTCGAGAGAGAACAAATCCACCCCTCCCAATCATCATATATTTTCCTTGTGGTCTGCTTATAATTGACATCATAAAGCTGTGAAAGTTTTTTCGTTAAGAAAGCTGCTAGATAATTACTATTTTGAATTGATGTTTATTCATCAATTCTTGTGAACGACTAGAGTGAAAGGTTGGTTAGTGGTTAGTTAATGAATTGGAAGAAGGTCCGTTGTCTGTCCAGGCAAAGATCTGGCTCACTTTTGCCCAGTCTGGTTGTTTGTTGATTTTGATCCTGTTGGCTTTTCATGCATTCAGTGGAAACACTATGAATAAATATAAACTGCAGAAACATCATACGTGTCACAGGTCAGGGGCCTACGCATGCACAACAGAGTGGATGTCACTGTTTCTCTGTGTTGTCGAGCATTCCAGCACTGATTGGAAACTTTTCAAAAATAACCTAGCGTGGATGGAAAGCAAAAAAGAATGCCATTTTAAAATTTACCCAGCTTGGTGTGGACTTATTTGGACTTAAAGCCATATTTACAAAAAAAGGTCCCAGCCACAAATTCTTCATTTGGGGTCTCTTCTTTGGGGTTATATATCTGTAAAAGATTCTCTCTATTAAAATCCTCTATCCACTGTCCCTTCCACATTTCAAAGGCTTCAGTACATCTGTGCCTTGAAACCTCAAAGAAGCAAATGTCATGTCCAACTGAAAATGTCTGCCCACTGGGGACTTTTCACCGTGACTGTTAATGCTGCTTTAAAGCTCAGAGAACTTTTAACTCTCTTTGTCAGAGACTTAACATAGCAGAAGCCGCATCAACAGCCTAATGCAAAGACCAAATATTTGGTCTTTGAAGGAAACCTCTCCAATCTTTATTTCCTTCCCCTGATGTGAATGCAGATATCATACCAGATATTATACACATGTAAAACAGGGGAAGGAAGGAACAGAACGGAATAAGAAATGCTGGGGTGGCACAAAATAATCTAATGAAGGAGTCATATCTCAAATTTCGGGCATGTCACTTATAAAACCTCTGTATATTCCTTTCTATATGAAATCAGATGTTCATTCAGGACACTTGAGACTCTGAGACAAGCTACTTTTTCAGGGGGAGAGAGGGGATCACGTTGTAGGTATTTCAGGGATTTGACCCTCATCGTGTTCTTCCTGCTTCTCTCTGTCCTTAGTTCTCCTTAAGTTTCCATCCAGTTCTCAGCAGCAGTCTCACGTCTCCTCTCTTCTCCACTCTGTTTCCTAAGCGTGTCAGTGCTCTCCCCACAGAGACGTCGCAGGGTTTAGCCTCTATCCTCTTCCTCTGCTTTTACTCCCCCTCTCCATGTCCCTCAACTTCACACTGCACCTCGATCCCTTACACCCAGAATAATTTCATCTCATCAATATGGCTTTCTTTAAATTACCATTTGTGAAGTTCTTCAACATTCTTGCCTCCTTTTCTACTCTTTCTCAGCCGGTTTGGTTTCTCTTCAAGCTTTAGTTATAACTTTCCCTCACTTCTTTTTTTTTTTAACTCTCTCAAGACCCCATTAGATAACCAGCTTCCACACATTGTTGGATATTCCCCATGAAGGTGTCTCCATCCTTCTCTGATGTCTGTTTGCGTAGTGTAGAGACACAAGAGCAGCTTTCTGGTGTATCTTCAGGGAATCTAAACACCAGACTGCTTCACTGTCTGCCCAGTCAGAAGATACTACGCTATCAGCTTTCACGCGTCTGCTTGATTTATTACCAGTTTTTTCCACGGGCTTTGGATGAAAGCAAACAACAGTGCAGTTGTATCAGCCCTATGATGCTTTTTTCTTTTAATAAAGTTTTCATCCTGTTCAGAGGAAATACCTGGGTTGAGCCATATAGCCAGCATGCATCATATCCAGAGTCCCTTATGAGCTCTTTCTCTTGCACTTTTCCCTCCTCTGCTGCCTCATTCTACCTTTGCCTCTCTCCTGTCTTGCTCTGTATCATCACTATGTTGTAATAACCCTTCAGCAGACTGCCACAGCTAAAAGAGGTGCATCTCCCAACAAGAAAAATGACAAAGAACACATACTGCTGGTGCTAAACAAACAAACCCCCCAAAAAATCAGCTATACCTAAAAAGTAAGGACTAACTTTTCAGTTTTTCGGGTTTTCAGTTACCAAGATTGTCAAAAGTAATGTGCAAAGTTAAGCATGTTGCAACATTTGTTAGACATCTTTCTTGACTTCTTACTTCTTTTTTTCCATGAGCGGTGTTAAGGTGTTATATAAATGTATATCCTTTCACACCTTGGATTGAACTTACCAAGTAACACCAAAAAAAAAAAAAAAAAATGAAAAGATGATTCACTTATTTCAGTCCCATAGAAATCAACAGTTCAGCTGCAAGCAATTTACATATTACTTAATCTATGGGCTCAAAAAGTATGAATGTTTAATGAAAATACATTATATTATATAACAAAGTTTAATTGTATCAGTGCAAGAGCCTGTAAAAATCCTCCAGTACATACCGATTCAGGCCACAGCAAAACGCTATGTATCTGCTAAGGTCCAGCTAGGCTTGTGCGATATGGACAAAATCAAATATCACAATATGTTTGACCAAATACTGCAATATCCATATTGTGATGATATTGTAGTGATTGGCTATTGGTGCTTTTATAAGATATTTACAGACCAGAGATTTCTGATAAATAATCATTAGTAATGTGGATGTGATAACCAAGCAGGTTAACATAACAGCTACAACAGTGCAATAAATTGAGAAAACCGCATCACTTTACTGTGTTGCATGCACTTGGGTCAGATCACAGTATCGATATAATATCGATATATCACCCAGCCATAGGTCTAACATGTCAAAAGTTATGTGCAATTTTATGTATGTCCATAATGAAACACATTTACAGCAGTGACTGCAACAGGGTGCAACAGTATCATGTGGGGTAGATGTGTGGTTGTGTCCTCGTTCATCTTTGTTGGACATTATTGTGTCCAGGCTGCTGTAAAAGCTCTGGAAAGTAAAGTTCTGGTTTATAGCAGGCTCTTTTTATTCTTTATGGTCCTGATTCTAAAAAGCCTATTAATAATGTTCATAAATTATGTATCTGTGTATTTGTGCCTGTAGCAAGCGTTAGCCTGATCCTGATTTTGTTAACTGTCAGAGTTGTGGCTTAAAGCTTAGGCTACTTTTTTTTTTTTTTTTTTGGAGAGGGGGGTATTTTTGGTTCCTTTTTCCCCTTTTTTTTTATCTATTGTTAAAATTGCCTAAGATCAGGCATGTATTAAATCTCCCAGACCTTCAGTGTTAAAGCCTCAGCCTTGATTTATCTCCTCTGATTTTCGTGCTCTTTGAGAGTCAAGACTGTGGTCTTTATGCCTTTGATCTTAATAAGCCTTGTTAGCTACCATGACAACCATGGCCAACGGGACAGCAAGGTAATGCCGCTGGACTGCGTATGCATCAAGATGAGAAAAAGGAGGGCCAACTTGTCACTGGGCCCAGGGGCAATTTTGCACGGGGTGGGGGGGCACCATAAATTTCATCAAACTGGGCAAAAAACATGTTAGTTCAGAATCATCCCATAATTATGTTAATTAGAAAAAAAATATCAGAATTCACCAAATATGTCAAACATTCATGTGATACTATTAAAGATTGACTAAAGATTAGACTGTCTGCGATCTAAATAAGGAAGAATGGGTTATTGAACTCAGCTTGTGAGAAATTGATCCTTGTGACTGATTTTGTGAAACCGTGGGCTACCATACAATATATATTGATTAGAAGAGTGGCAAAGGTACAGTATATTTATTGATCTGCCTTATTGATTATGGCAATGTGTGGGCTCTAGTACTTTTGTACTTATCAGAAACAGTGTTTCTCTTCTACTGTTACACAAGGCATGCCGGGAAATTGCCTCTAATTCACCAAAAAGATATTATCCTTATTATTTTCTTTCTCTCATTATCATGGTTTAAGCACAGTCCAAGTCTGGATGTACTGAAATTTGCATGTCAAACCCTGGGTAAATCCACAGAAAGTGGAGACAACTGCCTGCACGTTTCCTCTTTCAGCATGGCAACAATTTATCCTTAATAAGATGTGTGAAGCATGCATTTTTTTCTTTACTTATTTTTCTCATGTTGTGACAATAACATGTACTGTGATATTTTTGGCCAATATAATTTTATTCATCCTAAAGGCCTTACATTAAGTACATTAAGTCAGTATTTCTTTGTCCAAAATTGTACTGATCATGTTTACACACCAACTCCGACCCTTTTGTCTGTTATCAAAGTTTTCAGAGCAGGTTCAATTTAAGGCATTGTTTTCGCAAACAAGCTTAACAGATGCGACAATTTAATAAACTGTCAAGGTGTAAATACTGCACGTACAATCTGGGTGATGAGGCAGCTCAGCCATTACGCACGACTCAATCTACTGGGATCTCCGGCACCGCCATGAAACACTGTGACTATCAGCTCTGCACAAACGTGTGATAAGCAGACTGACCCCCGGATAGCTGCTGACCAGGGTCTTGGCTTTATGCTGCAGCGTTTTGAGGCTGTGCCCTGAGAATCTCCGGTCCGGTCTCCAATCCAGATGAAAGGCCAATCAGCACAGACGCTGAAATGAACCCATTCAATTTCTGTGGTGATCACACGGTGCGCACTTTTCCCAACAGAATAATAAAACACAGTGGACTCAGTGTGCAAGGTTTAGGTTTCTGTGCGTAATGATTTTTATTGGATGACAGATTAAAAAAGCACATACCAAAAATATGGATTTCGTGTGCAGAGGCCTTAACACTAGTATGAGTGTTCTTGTTCTTGATGTTCTTCATATGGTAGGCCCAGTGAGAAATTAAAATTTGACAATGACCCATGCCATTGATTCTGGCTGTTGTTGACCTTTGGAATACAGCCAGTGTGCACGAGGGTTTCCGCCATTTATCATCCATGTTGTGTAACACCAGAAGTGATGCATAACTGCAGCCTGTGAGTCACTTTATTAATGAATAGCTGGCAAGTATACCTCACCATATACTGTAGCCCTCCCATCTGCCCCACCCACACACACACATACATACACAAACACACATACAGTACATGCACATACACCACCCCCATAGCCCAGCCAACGTTAATGGCTGTAATAACTCTTTCACTAAGTATCAGAGGTCTGTACAGCCTCATAAGACACTTTCATACACACACATGCACACACACACTATGTATCTTCTCCGCCGCCACCACTGCGTTCTCTAAATCTGCCAAATGCTTTTTCATGGCTTGCAAATTAGCTTTGACCTTGTGACGCTAAAAGGTTGAATCAAGCACAAGGGTTTCTTTGGTGTTTAAAATATTTACCAGTCACTTTTCATAATCAGCATTCCTATGGCCAACTCCAGCCCCTATAGCCAATATTGCCCCAGAAAAAAGGGCCCACTGCAGAGCAGACAGCGATTAGTCATGCCTAGTGTCTCTGCCTGCGGAGAAGACAGCAAAAATAAAACCCGCCTCCACAGAGAAAGGTTTCTTCTCCTAGGTCCATGACATCTTCCTTGTGAAGAACAAAATACGAGGAGGATAAAAAAAGTAAATAAATAGACTAACAACCTCGAGACTCTTAATCTAGGTTTTGTTTTTACTCTCAGCGGGGGTCAGTGGAGGTTACCATGGTAATCCCTAACCATCATAACCTACAGCAGCATTTACAGCAGAGTGCTTTATGGTTGGTTGTATTCTCTAAAGCTAATACAAAGGGTCTTTTTTTCCATCTCTTCCAGTCAATAGCAGTCACTACACACTTCAGGAAAACTTAAGAGCAGAGGCAAGGGATTGGTCAGGGTTCAAGAGTTGGGATTACTCTAAGCTTTTGCTCTCTTCAAGTGAGTTTTGGCCAGCAAGGCCTCATGTGAAAAGTTAGAACAGGACCCCTCTTGCCTTTTTGGGTTCCTGAGACTTAATCCATCTGGTCTATGCTGAGATTGCTAACCAGCCTCATAGAAATGAACCCACTGATCCTAAATTTACACCTCTAAAAATGCCCTAACTGATGGAAACTACATTATTAGTGAATATAGGATAGTCTCTATTTACATTCTGATAAGAGATTTTGAGCAGTCAATCATCTAAATTGTGGTCCAGTGTTCTAGAAATCGCATACACAGTCAAATGCATCAAAACAAACCTTTTCCTCTGGAGACACTGTAAAGAAATGCCTCCAGACCAGTGGTGAAAATATTGGTTAAGGCCGTGTTATGTCTGTTAATATCAGAAATTCTGTCTAAATAATGAGCTTTTCCAAGAAGATAAATAAGCACTTTATTGAAAGTGCTCACGCCAGTATGACAAATTTTGTGTGCTGGCCAACACACATAATACCCATTACATTTTGACCAACAATGTTGGAAATAAACATGGGATGAAAAACTAGTCTTGGAAAAATTATCTTAGCTTAGTATGCATGTGCAATTTCTTAACTAATCTAAAATCAGAAATTTTTTCAGCCATTAAAAAGGTGAGGGGGAACAACATTCAGCTCCAAGAGAACAGCGGAAGATACTAGATGTAACACCAGCTATTCACCTTATTCACCTCGGCGCCATGTTTGATTAATTGACTTCATTGGGGGGATTAGACAGCAAGTGCCATAGACAAATACTATTTCAAGAGCAGGATTAATCACAGTCACAGCTGGATATCATCTCAGTAGCAACAATAAAAAATGTCCCATGGCTGAGTTATATTTCCTTACCGTTGTTTTATTACTTTAGAATGGATGAAAGTTGATCAGCGGGCAGCAATTTCCATTTAGTCGTTTTATATCATGAAAACCGGGATGGTTAAACACAATGGAAATGTTTTATAGCTGAGTTGTAACATAGGAGTCTACGGTGCTAATCCCCCAATGACATCAGTTAATCATGCATGGTGGGCAGGCCATGCAGTTGATTTACACAGAATAACAAAAATCCAAACTGAGATGGCAGAAATAATTTAAAACACTTCATCTTGTAAATACTGAAAACTGTTTGAGATTGCCACATTGTTGATCTGAGGCAGTGATTTTCAGCATTATAGTTCTCAACAGGTCCTCAAGATTTAGGGTCTGTTTCATTTGCGCTGAGGCCTCCTATTGAGGCAGCATTTTTAGGAAACCTGATCACGTAAGATTCTGCCATAGAGATGTGTTACATCTCCTAGTTAGGTTGGCAAAATTTTAAAACATTAGATTAGCCCAGTTATGTGTCCCTTCACTGCCAGAAAATCTTGCTGTTGTCGTTTTTTTTCCCTCTGTTTGTTTGTTTGCTTTGTTGTCTTGGTCGTACTGTACTATAAGTTGCCTATGATAGCTGCTATTTATCCCACCAGAAGTAACCTAACTGAACGTTAGGTATCTAGTGGTTGCTAATGTTACATGTATTTCCAGCACAGCAACAGGCTTACATTAAACAAAAGTTTATAACTTTCATTAGACGCTTTATTACTGAGGAATCGGCGATGTAACTCTGCATGAATGGCTACAGCAGTTGTGTGACATTTCCTCGTTAGGCTGTTGAAATTTTTGTAATATTTTGGACAAAAAAAGTTTCTAATAAGGAACCTTCCTAACTAGGTACCAAGGTGAAAGGAAACTACCTTGCAAATGGAACAGACCCCTTGAGTGCTGCCGGATTTGTAACCATTTAATGGGTTAGACTATTTTACACCTGGGATGCTATGTGAATGCAATTAGCTGCACTTAACTATCTGTTAGCATAGAAAACTATCAGTACTTTGTGACCTAAGGGCCAGGATTTAAAACCACAGTCCTAAGGGATAGGAATCACTGTTCAGTTCGATTCAATTCAGTTTTTTGTCAGTAAACGAAAAGAGGGTGGCAGCTTCAAAAGATTAGTGGTGGCGTGGGGGGTACATAGGACTGACATGGCATAAAATACAGATAAAAAACATATCTACAAACTTACAGGTAGTACATACTGGAGGTATTTGTAATAGAGCTGTGCAAATGTGGTGAGAAGTAGAGTTAGTCAGAGATCTTACAGCACAGCAAGTTTAAATAGAAATCAGTGTTGCCACTGAGCAGAGAGAACATATGCAACTTAAATTAGTGGAACTTTGTACTAAAGACGTTTAAGGGAGACTTTGAGTTTTGCAGCTATCAATTAGTTCTGTTTTACTACTGTTACAACTTCAAGTTCAGTCTTGTGGGAGTTAGTCATGAATTGAAATGGCACACTGCAATCCCGAGGTATTGAATCTTTTTGTCTTTAACCCACATTCACCTGCTCAGGCTGCATTAGACCGAGGACAAACCTTTTGTTAAAACTCAATAAGTGGAGGAACAATTTTCCGTCCTGAGAGGGATTCTTAACTGCTTGGTCCCATTGTTATTGATCTTGTTGTAAATGGAGGGCATAGGTTAGGCCATGAGATGAGCCAGAGCCATTCTCTTGAGGGCTGGTGTCCAGGGCAGCCGCCTGGCCGCCGTGTCCAAACCGTAAAGGCTAAGTTCCGGTTGCAGCTTCCCCGGGGGAAAATGCTTAAATATTGAACAGGGCTTGAGTACCTGCCTTCCTCTGCCCATTTTTCCCCTCGCTCTCCACTCTTTACACTATAAAGCTGAGGAGCACAGGAGGAATTAAAACATAATGCAAAGGTCTTTCCACTTATCGCTGGGCGAGCTTATTGATGACCTGTCACATTAACTCGCTTTGGAGAAGAATTATAGCAACAATTTGGAATAAAGCGTAGAACAGAAAAAGAGAAATCATTAGATCCTGGGGCTGCTGTTATGAATTACATGTAATAGCCCGTCTATTCATTAAATCTCAATGGCAGAGGACACTTTAACCAATCCTGAAAAAGCACTCATAGACGCACGCATATATACACACACACACACACATACACACGCACACATACACACACAGCAGTCTAATTTGTTGAGATGAACTTTTATTTGATCCTATATTCGTTCTAGCTATTTCTCTCCCTCAGGGGACTGATCTTTATTGGGCTGGTGATGGCAGCTTGCTTCCTCCAAGATCACTTATTTCTCTGTAGACTATTCCTGTTCCTGTTGCTGCTTTCCTGCCATCGGTGCACACAATGCAACCTTTCAACACTAATCAGAACCACAATGCGATTTATGTCAGAAAATATGCAAATCAGCAGCTCTATAGGCATCATGAAGGTACAACTGTTGAGATTAGCTGCCCACTTCTTCCCGTCCTTTGTTGTATTTCAATGCTGATTTGAAGACGTTGTGGATTTTGTGGAACATACAAAGCCACTTTGATAGATGGACTTGCATGCGACTTAATGAATTCATATGATTAATTATCTTGCTTTGCTTATAACTTCATGCTGTTACCCTGCTGACCACAATTTCTTTTCATTGAGCAGAGAGCGAGGAGGAGAGAGGGAGGTGGTTGAATATTCAAGATAGTGTCCAAGTCCACGGGTGGGCTTTATTGAATGATTAGCAGAAGTAATTTGTTTTCAGAGTCTAATTAATCCACTCTGACCCAGCATGAAAATGGTGTGCGAGTACACACACCCCCACACAGAAATGCACACAAATACACATGAACAAGAACATATCTAAGTAAAGTCCTTTCCTTCTCTCTTTTCTAAATCTCACACATGCATGAGTGCATGCATTCAACTGTATGTGTAAAAGTCAGAGTGCACCCACATGTCTTACGGCCCTGTGCTGTAGAACCACCAGGGACTCTTTCATCTTGGCAGAGTAGAGCCGGCATTAGATGCAAATTGCAGAATTTCCAGTCTCAGCCAAAAAGTTGGGTATAATTGATTCATTGAGCAAGTGAAGTCTGCAGGCACTCCTCTTCTTTTCTTTCCCTCCATGTGCAGGCAATCTTTCTTTTCTGTCTCTTTCTCCCTTATTTAAACTTATCAATTGAACTAAATTCATGCGTACACAGTAATCTGTAAGTTTTCTCTGTATATGTTCCACATTTAACACAGCATATAATGAGTCATATATCATCTTAGAGATAAGTTATTATCTGCTGGGTTCCTCTATTTTCACTAAATCTCCACCTGAGAAATCATAATACCTGTTTATGCAAACCACTATGATCTAGTTCAGCACACTGACGTGTACACAGGCACACATGCACACACACAATCATTCAGACAGTCTCCCTGACCCACAGCACAGACGCAAGGACACTGCAGCTCTAAAAGCCCATGCTTAAGCTCGCTACTGCTTTATTGATCTGAGCAACTGAGACCAGTGCTTCATAAGGCCATATCTAACATAGTGAAAGGGGGAAAAACTATCTTCCAAAGGGATAAAAAAGCAGTTTTGAGGGCAGAATTTCAATACTAACTGATATCATAGTGAGGAGGAGACAGAAAGGGACAGAGAGAGTGAGAGATGTACATTCGGCTATATAAAGACCATTTAAGCTGCATGCTGATATGATGGATTTGAGAACACAGAGTCTGATCGGTTGAGACTGTTAATTTAAAAGATGGCTTTAGAGGAACGGCAATGCAAAAGAGGATATAGTCCCGGGCAAAGGAGCTGTTGTAACCATACCTTTCAGAGTGGAAAATGTCTCCTGTGAAGCACTTTAGATATGGACATTGCACATTGTGTTTGAATGAATGAGAGATGGGCATATCATTGAAGTACAACTTCTTCCCCCTTTGACACATTTGGTGGTGAGCTATTAGCTGCACACATACACAGATCTTGCATTTGGAAACAAACAACACCTGAAATCATTTAGCCATTTATTGAGACAACAGGTTCTGGAATATTCAAATTTATGATAAATAAATGTCATGTGTAATTACTTTCAAATTTTGCAAATCTAACCAGAGAAAGCTATGTTTTTCTAGCAATTAAATGTATATGTTGAAGAAGAAAGAAAGGAAAACATTGGCACTTACCTCACCAGATAGACACATTGAGAAATGTGTTTCATCATTTTTATTTTTATAGGCCGTTCTGTCATGGCAAGAAAGAGGAAGCAGCCAATCCAAAGCACAACGCTACCCAACATCAAGTACATGGGCAAAGACAACTCATTTATTTTTATCATGGAAACTTGCAAATTAAACAGCAAACTTTTGGTATTGATAGCCGTTGTACAACCTATTGGTAAGAGCTGTATAGGTCATGATTGATTTGATAAAATGTTCCATTGTTCCATCCATTTACAGACAAAGCATGAGGTCAATACTTGCCGACAATGCTGCCACGTATAAAAAGGAAAAAACAATTAGTAAAAGGTCTGCTGAGTCACATGTAGCTGGGCAATGTGGACAACACGGTGCTTTTAATTTCTTAAATGTCATGAAGCCGTATTCAACCTCTGTAATATTTGATTTGATTTCTTTTGGTAATATTTGAATTATGTAAATTGCAACCATGAATAATGGCATGCCTCATTGGGAATTTGGAAGTCCACCAACGTTGGCCCACTTGGTCTGTTTTTATGAGAACTAAATGAACCTGTGAGAATATAGGTGTGTGCATGTGTGCATGTGTGAAACTGACTCATAATTGTGTTTGGTGAATACATAGAGAGATGTATGTTCTGGGTTTCATTTATTAATGGAAGGAGATGCCAGTAGTCCTGAATCTTGCATGCATGATGATGATGCTCTGCTCACATTTTCTCATTCAGCAACAAAGTAACTGGTGCCAAAATATGGAATGGACTACGCCAAATGAAATAAAGTTAATTAAGTTATTAAAACATTAAATGTGAAGGTTAAATCCTGGCTAAGATCTAAATGGACTGGTACTCACTTGTAATTAGTCACATTGTTAAAGCGCTTTGTTTCTATGGTCTCTGTTCTCTGTCACGGGACTTTGTATTTCAATGTATTTGTGGTGTTATTGTCATATGGCATCATATTTGGTTAGGTGTTTTTGTGGTGTCATACCTGGGGTGGTGTATGATGCAGTTTGTATTTTGTGATATTGCACAGTGGTTGTTAGCTTTACAAAAACAACTATTAGGTTGAAGCAAGAACAGGCACAGGTTCAGAATTTGTTTGGTTGAGGAAAAAAAGAAAAAAAGCCTCATGGTAAAACATTTAAGTGTTTAGTTGGCTAGACATTTACCAGCTTTTTCTTTGGTATGTTTGGTTGCTGAGAAGCTCTCCTGTTGATATGGGATTCGCGCAAGATACCTTTGTTGCAGTCATAATTTACAATTCCTCATGCACTCCAGTCAACCTTCTTCTCAGGCGCTTTGCACTAAGAGATTCTTTAATGGATTTCCTATTAAAATTTTTATACAGGCCCTATGAAACTGGAGTTCACGGCCTGTTGTATGATTTTCCAGAAACTGCCACACCATCAGGCTGGTTTGTGTTTGCATGTGTGTGTGTGTGTATATATATATATATATATATATATATATATAAAAAGGATGTATTGATGTAATTTTAGCAGTGGCCCAGCCTATCATTTATGTCTGGCTTCTCCCATAGTGCCATCCTGCTTCTCCAGCTGAGCTGTGGATGCGAAAATGGAGCTTTTACCTTAACTAACAATGCTGTGTGAATGTAAAATTCCCACATCTCAACGCTGTATCATCTTTTCCTAAGCAATCAGTGCCTAATGATTTCATGATTGGTTCTCACACTTTGGTTATGAAAGGTAAATCCCAACGCAGCCACTACACTTTTGTTTTGATTTATGCTTCACTTACCATCAAGAAATCGAATGATATGGTTAACTGTATTTGACTGGATAACTAAACAACTGTGGATATTTGTATTTGCAAAGCATAAAAGTGGAGGCCTTTATGTCATGGAAATTTTAGATTTAGTTTTTTGAAATGTGATAATATACCAGTTCATAATATGTTAGATCTTGTTTCTCTACTAATGTGAAAGCTATTTAGATACAGACAGATAGATAGATCCTTGATTGATTATTGCAGCAGTTACAATATCACAAAGACAATATGAAAATAAATAGAAGTACAAGGCATTGATAAGGTAATGCTAAAATACTAAAGGCCTAATACTAGAGTGCAAATAAGAGTCTCTGCATTGAATATGGCACAACTATGTATTTAACAGAAAAACAGTCCAGGGTGTCAGTCCAGGGCAGAGTTGAACAGTGTGGTGGCGGTGGGTATGAAGGACCCACGGCTCCGCTCAGTGGTATGTCGTGGCACTCTGCGTCTCCTGCTGAATATGCTCCTGTGCCTCTCCGTAGAGTTGTGCGGTGAATGAAAGGGACTGGCGATTGATAGCAGGCAACACTGCACTCGCCCATTTACTTCATTGCATAAAGCAGCACGCACCAACCTATGCACATTCTTTTGAAAGCCCACACAGTTGAATTCTCAATCAATATCACTTTTCCTTTCGTGGTAGCCCCGTATGGAGCCAGGCTAAGTGAAACAGATCAGATGAGGAGTTACTGGTGCAGTTTAAGAGTAACACTTTCTGTTCAGTTGGGCCAAGCAGCGGCTCACTGAAGCCCTGAACTCCTTTAATTTATTAAACAAGCCCAACTCGCAAGGCCAGGCGACAAGGAGAGCATTATAAATATTAAAAGAGGAGTTTGCTCTGCCACGCTCTAATATTAAATCACGCAGAGAAGAATGTCTGTGCCCTTATTAAAAGATAATGTGTTCTGGAGCCATAAAAATGTACAACCCTTTACTCTACGTCCTTCTCCTTCTTTCCTTCTTTCCTTTTTCATCTTGGTTCAACTGAATTTTCAGTCTTTTTCCTCTGCATCAATCTCTCTATTCATTTCCTTTCTCTATGTATCTACCAGCTCTCTTTCTTGCTCTCCTTCCTTGAACAGCAGTGCCTAAAGAACAGAGTTATTATAGAACAGACAAATTGTCAGTCTCTTAATGGCATTGGTTATGTTACTGTGATTTATCACTGACCGGGTATTTACAAATCTAACCAAATTTGGCACAATACTTACACAATCACGCCTGGGATAGCTCAGTGATGGTGTTAATGTTACACCAATTGTTATTGCTGGAAAATAAACTTAAAAAAATGACTGGACATATTGGGAATGGTTGTTAACATAGGTAACATAGGCAAGTTTTATCAGAACATGGCAGCTAGGGCACAAAATTATTTTGAATTTTTTAAACAAGAAATCCATCAGCTAACTCATATACTGTTGCTATAGCAAGTTCCTGCATGTTGAAAAGGTTAATGCCATCCAGATCATCAAATAACTCAATCATTTCTGAACAGGAACACCATGAACACAGTTTCAGATTGTTTCTTTGGTAAGGCCTACATATGTTAGTTCAAAACATTAGGGACAGCGTATGAATTTAGAACAGTGATTCAATTTGAACGGAACTATTATTCTCTGACAAGTATTGACCCACACCATGGTACAAACACAAATAAGTCATAGGGTATAAGTGCTTAAGGGACAACCCATGACGAAATAGTCTCCTGTTGAAAAATAATGGCCAACGAATCAGGGGGTTCCCCTGCAGAGGTCACTAGTTTTTAACAGAGGACCAGCTCAGAGTGGATTATTTCGCTTATTTCATGGCTTGTAGAGCTGCTGACATGCAAATGTCAACAGTAAAAGCAAAGAAATTACAAAAAAAAGGAAGGATGGAAGAAAGAAATTGAGGGTGGTGGTGCTGTCCTGTTTATGTTTCAAGGTGGGCTGAGAGAGGCAGCGAGCTCAGAGGGGCACTCACCCCCTGCTGTCTCCTGGATTGGAAGAATGCTTCACTTTTCCCTGCTTGCCATGGTCGAAGCCTAGTAATATAGTTAATGGAGGTTAATGGTTGTAACGTCTTTTTTACACTTGGTGCTGCCTGTCAGCTACTGGCAGAAAGGCTGTCTTTGGTGAAGCTCCGTAATCTAGAAAAAACAGGTACTGTGATGAGGTTACAGCGCGACAATGGTCGGATATTCAGAAATAACAGACCACAGAGTGCTTTAATTGACCAGTTAGAATCAAGTATTCATTATAGCCACGTAATGAAAGTAAGTAATGGCCTTAGTTGCTTCCAGGGTTTTCAAATAAAGGTCATATCGTCATCAAGGACCTTCAAGGAGTCTGCGCCTGTTTGGCAGAAGCAAACACCATGTTTTGGTGGCATTGAGAGGCTTGACTCACTGCCCCTCGAACACGACACCATTCTGTTGCATCATGGCTGAAATGTTATAGCACTCTATAGGCAGAAGTATCGTGGTCATGCCTTGTTTGTGTCCGCACTGGGCTGTAACATCCGGAGTGAGGCGCAGCAGTCAGACAGCGAGTATGTATCGTGGTAACAAACAGACACCATCCTGACAGATAGAGGTGAAGAGACACAGCCATGTGTGTAACTAAACACCCGAGTCCTTGCCCTGCTGGGTGGTGCCAAGGGAACATTCCTCTACTCTCTGCTCCACTGACCAAGCAGAACCGCAGCACACTGAGACCACGCTACGTGTCTGTGTGTGTGTGTGTGTGTGTGTGTGTGTGTGTGCCTGCATGTGTGTGTGCGTGAGTGTGTTTGCGTGTCCACTGGGAGGCAGTGAAGTGTGACAGCCCGGTCACTCGGACCACGGAGAGTTATGGAGCGCGAGCGAGCCAGCTGTTCATTTTGGTCACATGGTCAGACACAGAAAGAAAGGGAGAACATTGAAGAGAAACAGTGTCAGTATACGACATGTGTATCTGTGTCGTCCCTTCTATCAACTGCTTACCCGGCATTGACATTGGCATATTTTAGCTATTATGAGAGTACACACACAACACACTCACACACACACTCACACCAAATGACAGGGTTGGCAGGCCTTGGCACTCGGTGAAGGATAATGAGAAGACGGCTAATTTCTCAGGTGTCATGGACTGATATGAATAGTACAGGCTATTCCGTTACCCATCTCACTGTCAACTTTTTTTTTTTAGACTCACCTGCAGTCAAACAATCCATACAGTGCCAGTGTCACATCCTGTCTTTTTACCTTGAATAACCCACAAGCTGGATGTTTTATGCACAAACCCAGGTGAAAAAAGGAAATAAGGCACTGTGGTTTAAAAAAAAAAAAAAAGCTTTGATGGATTTTTTGGATGAAGTGTGTATAAGCTCATCGTAGAGATCCTTTATTCTTTCATGACTCTACCATCATTTCTATTGGTTTCCCACCAGCTGGGGACCTGTAGCAACCCTCTAACACCTAATTCATTTTCCTAACAACAACTGTTCCTTGCCAAGAGACAGAGAAAAGATTGATCTTTTCTTTGTATTTTCCATGTGATGATTTATTTACTGTGTACTACTCTTCCACTGTTGCCCTGGTTTGCATGTTGGGAACTCCTCCGGCACCATGAGGGTGGTCCTGAATTATTCACCTCTTTTTCTGGGTCCCTCTTTTATTCTCTTTTTCCTTCATTTTGCGGGGTGCATGTGTGTGTCTGTCTGTGGCTGCTCTGTGTGTCAACGTGGTGTCAGTCTCTCTTTCCATTTCATTATTCTCTGAGAGCCAGGCAGCTCTGCTCTGACTACGTGATGTGAAAGGAGAGGGGAATGACAGCAACTCAGAATGATCATTAGAGCAGGAATGAGCTGGAAATAATCTTCTTTTCCTCCTTGTTCTGTTTTGTATCGGCTGTCTCTCGCCGTTCCGCTGCCCTCACTCCCTCACCTCTCCAACCTGAGCCCTCATCTCCTCTTCTTTGTCCTCTTATCTTTCTCTCACTCCAGATCCCAACGCTCTGGGGCAGCACGGCACTGACCACGCCTTGATCGGAGGAGTGGTGGCTGTAGTGGTCTTTGTCACCCTGTGTTTAATCATTGTTCTGGGAAGATACCTAGCCAGGCATAAAGGTAAAACCATCAGAGACCAGACCCAGGTCTGTAAGGGCTTAGGGACCTAGTGGAGCATGTCCTACCTGGTCTATTAAACTTCAGAGTCCTTTCCCAGGTCCCAAGTTCCAAGTATGTGTGAGATACTTTTATATAGCTGCAGCAGAGGGAATAAAGAACCTTAACGGTCAGTAATTGCTGCATGACCAAAAAAAAAAAAAAAAATCCATCCTAACATTTAGTCTTATATTCAGTGTTAAAATCTTGTTTTTGAGTTGAGTTCAATTGGAAAAAAAAAGTAAATCTGTACCCTCAGTTTAGGAATCTGTGCACACCATGCTCTTGGATCCATAATCCATGTCCTCAGATTGCAAAGTGGCCCTTGAAATCTGAGGACACAGTTTACAAATCTGTGAGCATGGATTAGTAATTCGTGGGCAGGGTTTACAGATCCATGTGCATGGATTTGTAATCTGAGGGCATGGATTATTAATCCAAAAGTACAATTTGTAAATCATGTACATAGAGTCTTAACCTGTATAGAATCAGATTTACTTTTTTTTTTTTTCTCAGCTGACCCCAGGGGCGCTCTGTATGTTTTCTCCAAACAAATGAAAGAATCTGCCTGTGCGATGACATTGGAGGAATTTGTTTAGTATAATATATGCTGAAACAAGGCAGAATAGGCCCACTAGTGTCAAGAGAATGACACTTGATTCAAGAAAATGTTGAAAGCAAGTTGATATGTATTGGAAACAAGTAGGATAATTTCATCGTACTAAATATATATATATAATTTTATTTTTTTGCAGTGTGTACTTTCATACCCTGGACCAGCCTAGTTTCTAATCCTATATGAGTGATGAACCATTACTGATGTAGTCTTCAGATGTGTTTTCTGCCTCAAGCAACACACAACATGCAGCATGTCTTGCTATTTGTTTTCTCTCACACAGTCCTTTTTTTTTGTTTGTTTCCATAGGAACATACTTGACAAATGAGGCCAAAGGAGCAGACGATGCGCCAGATGCTGACACAGCTATCATCAATGCTGAGGGCAACCACGCACACGCGGAAGAAAAGAAAGAATATTTCATTTAGACTGCAGAGGGAGCTGTGCTGCTCCCTCTCTCTCGCTCCTTTTTCCTCTTTCTATCTCTGTATCTGTTTCTCTCTGTCTCTATCCCCCTTTCCTCTCCACCTCTGACCACTGCCCCTGTTCTGTCAACGAGGAAACCCCAGGCAGTCCATAGACAGAGAAAAACCATAAATGTTTTCCTAGTATTGCCTTTTGTTGAGCCCATTTCTTGTCATTTCATCTTGTCCTTCATTTCTTTTTATTTCCTTTCTTTTTCTTTGTTTTGGCAGCCAGTTCTCATAGGCAGCTTGCCATTGTCGCCGGAGTCGTCCCCTTTCTCATATTTTTCCTCATCTTCGACATGAATATCTGTAAATCTGTATATCTACCATGACTGCTTATTACACGAACCCCCTTACTCATCCTCTGCCCTGATACCCAAACACACATATCCCCCCCTTTGTTCACACACATCCAAAAACACATATCATATCTCACATTAACACGGTGCCTAAAAATACAGACGCCCATTGAACTTCTGTCAATGCCTTCATGTATCGTCTGTCAGTAGCAATGTAAATGCTTTGTGGGTGGTTATCTTGACCATCGTTTCATCGCTTAGCTCACAGTTCTTGATTATGCATTTCGTCTTTTTTTTATTATTTGAATGAGGATCTGTGCTGTTTACGCCTTATATATGTCTACCACACTGAATATGGTACTTTTAGATGATCCACGCCACCCCTCCCCATCCTCTAAATAGACTTGTAATTAAAAAGTTGACCCTTGTAAGATAAGAAGAAGGTTTTGTGTAACACTGTAGCAAGGTTTGTCAGATATGTGTATAATATGATTTCCATCATTAGTTTATAGGGTAAAGGGTAGTATGGTATTGTTTAGAGCAGAGAAGCTAAGATTAATACACACCAAAAATATATGACAGAGATGCTAGATGAAGCACTCCATCAAATAAACACAATCACATATATAAAACCATTTTGCTAAACCTGCTGTTTCTATGTACTTTTGTCTGTATATTCCTGCGCTGTTCAGGCTGCAGTTTAGCTAAACACCAACGCTTTCACAGTGTCCTCTCGACGGCTTACAGTACTTTGTTACTCACACCACAGACTGCGGTGTGCAAAGAGAATCCAGAGTTGTATAAATTGTATCCCAATTAGTCCGTTTAGCTTTTCACTCTGAAAAACTTCTGTTCATTTCACATACCTCATTACATTGAAAGAATTTATTCAACTAAGACTTAAAGACCCCATGAAATGTCAAAAATGATAATTTTGTCTGTTGTCAAGCAGTGCATTGAACCTGATACAGGACAAAAATATGCCATCTGGAAATGTATGCTTAAATAACTTTGAACTGCTATTCCAGTAAATATACTGTGTTCAATACCTGCATGCACAGGACGTACATTTTGATTGAAACCTGTTAGTTTTCACCACAGATGTGCATCCTAGACATGATGCCAGTACTAAAGTGCAAAAGTGTTGGACAACAATCATATTTCTGCTCATTTGTTTTTGCTGTCACCTCCACAATTACTAGATATCCAGTTGTGACCATTGACTTGACATTTGGTTATCATGATCGCTAACAGACTGTACAGTGCACTCCCATCCATTTAACTGCACAACTCCTGCTGTTTTTCCTTTTTTTTGAAATCAGAGGCACACATCATGATCTTAACTTTGATTTTCATTTCATGGGGTCTTCAAGCATGGCAAACACAAAATAATTGTGAGAGTGCTGGGTCATAGCGCTGCAGGGGCCTCCTTTCCCAAAACTAAATACTGAAGACAAAAAGAGAAGCACAAAAATGTTGAAATGAGTAACTGTGTTCCTTTGCCAACAGCTACATTACCTTGGTTCCTCTATTCAAACCAGTAAAGCAAAGACGACAAGGCTGCCTTTGATTGAATCCTGAAAAAAAAAAAACTACAGTGCATATTTTTTTAAGTGTATGCTTAATTATGTTTTTTTTTTTTTATAAAGAACAATCTTGTTTTCAATTTTTTTTTTTTTTGTTTA
>OMLB01018759.1:9804-22032 GCA_900302555.1 Myripristis jacobus | reverse complement strand
GTTTGTATGAACCTGTGCCTGGACATGCCTCATTTCATAGCTACAGAGTTATCGTAATTTATTAGTGAACAGATCACAATCTCCAATAAGCAGGGGCGTGGGGGGGGTAGCTAATTATTTATCTAATTTTGTTTTTCCTGTAATGCACATGCACACACATACAAACGCACACACACCCCTATCAAATCTCACAGCTTGTGTTATGTAAGCAACAATCTGTCTCTCTTTCGCCGCTTTCCCTTTTGTTTTTTGTTTTTATGGTATGAGCTGAATAAACATTAGATTGTGAATGGCCCTCCATATGTGCTATATTTTAAAATTTATATCACAACAGATTCTGACAAACTGTTTAATTAATGTAGCGTTACCATTAATCACTCCCACTCAAGCAAGGCCGTATCTTAATGGTCTAAATCTTAACCTGCTTCACACTGATACAGTTACACACATTCTCACCTGGGAGCGTCCCAGTGCAACCAGAGTTTCCTGCCTTTCCTCTTCATCGACTAATCGTTTAAGAGTTTGCTGATTATTCAGGTCTCAGGAGATATTTTCATCCAAGTCTTATCATTATGCTCACAGAGTCTTACAGTCCATCCTGGCAGACACAGAAATAGTGGATTCACTGATTCAGAATTAGTTAGACTACACATCCATGATTGGTCTGGTAACCTTTCCACCCTTTTCCAGCTACAGCATCACTCTCTAAGGATAGGGTTATCAGGAAAATACTCAGTAATGAAGCATCTCATCATTGACCTTTCACCCCCTAACTCTGAACATGTTACTACCACCAACAGCAGTCGAGCTGATTCCATTTTGTGATTTTTGTGCATTTATTTCACAAAGTGCCCATAAACAAGAACAGATCTCACTTTCACATTTTTATTTCCTTGCTTACTGCATCGCTTGGATAATCACACATTTTACTCTAAGAGCTATTCGCATAATTTCTGATTGTCTCTTTTTTCCCCAGTATTCAAGAAACTCTCATCTGATGACCGTCCCGCCATATTACCACATTGTCCTGTTCAAAAGTGTCACCACATCATCATAAGTGGCCTCTTCAAGTGAACTAAAGCCATGTCAACACTAAAACAGGTACATTTGAAAATGCTGTTTCATGTTCTATCCACACTACACAACATGAGTATTTTCATTGCATTTCCAGATTATTTTCCAAAAGCCTGCTGTGCACATTGAAATGACCCAAAATGCAAGAAGTCCCCTATCAAGAATGCATATGCATATGTGCATGGCCTGTGTATGCTCATCAGACTAGCATTTTTAAATTTGTGAGTACACCACCTAAATGAAAAAGAAAAGAGATGCACTTTCAAATTTACCCTGCTGAATATGGACATAGTGAACATTAGATCTACCGTCTTACATGCAGTGCAACCAATTCTCAACAAAGCATTGACAGCTAATGTTGATGAGCAGCTGATCAAACTACATAGCTCTTCCTCAATCCAAGAACAAGCAGGCATTTCCAAGCAGAGCACATAAAATGTAGCCGAAGTTCCTGACCACCTCAAGGTCAGAACAGAATAACCTCCACATTAGACCAAAGGCTGACATCCAGTTTATCAGCACAACCTTGATCTGTGATAGAGGGATGACTTTACCTTGCTCTGTGAGAACTGAAGATTCAGGCTTTCAAGATTTCTTTTCTCTCTACTACCCCTCACATCCTTATCTCTTTTAATCCAATCTTAATCTGAAGAATCCCAAACAAGGTTACCTTTGTCATTTCAATGCAACTTTTATCATCCGATGATGCCAGGGTGCATAAAGTGACAGGTCTAGACGCATAAAAGTAAAAATTTGCCAACCTATCAAATCTTCAAAACCAGATATGGAAGTGAATTCTACACAGTCTGCACAAAATCTACCAATGCATATACAAGCACTGCAAAGAGATAGAGAGGGGACATAAGAAAACAGAATGCAGATGCAGATGTAAATAAAATAGCCACAGGGAATATATAAAACCCAGGCCAGTCATGGACAGCAATGGGACTGCATAAAATCGGATCTTTGAAATAAAATCCTCAGAGTTTATATTGAAATATTAAGACCCCAAAGTTATCAGGAGACAAAACAGGGTATTGTTCAAGTTGTTATACAAGTCCCACAATGCCTCTTATCATAGCAATCACTTCATCTTGCATATAGGTCTTGCAGGAGAGCACTCTGAGTGTAGCTGTAACATGGAAAATGGTCTGAAAAAGTCGATGCTCACAGGCAGTGCTGGGAGGAAAGTGTCAACCAGATGTTTTTCACTGAGCTTTGACTCCAGATGCATCTCAATCCACACACCACCCCCTTGTTTTGGCCAGAGGTAATGATCTATGTCGAGAGTAAGGTATGATTCTACACCAAGGTACCACACAGGGGTCAGGGTCACCTTTAAACAGATGTTATGGCAGGGGCTGCTGCCAGTGCAGCTAGACATGGGTCAGCATTAAGCAGATGTTGCAGGCCGGGAGGGATTAGTGTGTCACATCCTCTTTGAGCTGACTAAATGCTGCCACCACTGTCAAGAGACCCCCTGCTTGTGAGTCTGATAGCAGGAGTCCAGCTTTTATGCTGTTGCCATGGTGTTTTTAAGAAATCTTTATAGATGGGACTGCTGTGACATATTGTTGTAAAAAAGTGCAGTCTGATCCTGGAACGTACTCTCACTACTCCATTCAGCTGCTATCAGCCTATCTTTTATTAAGCTCTCAGTATCCAACTATTTTCTTCTTCCTTTTGCAGACCCTCTTCCATATTGCTTTGTGACTTCCCTGTTTTTTTTTTGTTGTTGTTTTTTTACTCCAAGTGACAATGAAACACACCACACAGTCGCATCAGTATTGTATATGTGTGTTAGCCAAGTCTAGTTAGAACTGGGCCCCATTTAAACACAGTTAACACACATACAAATGATTAATGTATTTGTGCTCTCTGGAAGACCTTCTGATTGCAATTTAGGCTCCACCAGAACACATTTTTCTTTCTTTAAATGGCTGTTCATTTAGCAGGAAATGAAATGCACATACACACTGGATGTGAAAATGCGGAATCATTGTAATTTTTGTGGAATTGTGGCAATGACAACTAATTAAATTGATCCTGAGCATTTCCAGGAAAACAGCAAGGCAGTCTGCCTCTTTAGCAGCATATTGCACTCAGTTACAACTGAGCAATACATAATTCCTATGAAATGCTCAACTCATTAACTTAATTATTTCAAATTAAGGTTTCGAATATTGCATAATGATAGCAACTGTTATAGCCAAACTATAACAGTCATACCGACTGTCTAGAAGGCCTGTTTAAGCTGTAACAGTCATATTGATTGTCTACAATACATAAAGGGCTAATTAAGCTTATCTTGGGATTGTTGGGTAATTGTTAGGCTTAGAAAACAATAGCATTTCTCCAGCTGTGCTGCTGCTTGTTTGCCCTGGAAGTGATGGGACAGAGACTATCTAGCTATGGAAAATTGCTGACAATTATGTTTTGGGTTTTGTAAGTGTTTCCATACTGCCTTTTCCAACTGTGGTAATAAGAAAAAAAATCATATATTATGTGTAGCCTGAGAAAAGAACACCAGAGGACATAAACTAAAATTTGGGGTCTTTATTCCTGACTACTCCCATAAAAAAGAATTGCATTAATGAGAGTTTAAAAGCTCAAGAGCAAAGTAAACAGTCTCTACGCTACTGGATCTTGTATATTCAGGTCTTCTGACTTTGTAAGTGCTACAAGCTGCTCATATAGTAATGTGTACAGAAATAAACTTCAGTACATAAAATATTCAAAGAGGGGTATTTAAGGACTAGAGTAAAGTACATTAAAGTACTCTTTACTAAAGCCAAGTTCATAAACAACAATAGCGGCAGTGTGTTTCTCTGTAATAAAGAAATAAAGACTAGACAGCCACACATGCCTGGTTAGTCTCTTCCTTTAAAACACACTGGAATAACAAATATCACACTTTGTCATTGAAAATAAATTTAAAATCAACAACCAATTTCAATGTAGAAAATAAATAACTTCTCAAAGTGTAGATCCACTAACCATGCATGTGGAACTGGCTCCCATCATCTTTTGTTAATAAACAGATATAAATGTATTCCCGTCATATTGACAAAAATGAAACTTGATAAAATTATTAATATTGAGGCATTGCAGATTGTTGACAAGTGCTGCTATCTGGGGCTGGTAGGAATTGAGTCACAACATCAAGGAAGTCATCATCTGAGGCAAATGGCGACCACAGAGTTACTTTTTCATCTTCAGGAAGAGGTAGAGGTCCGAGGATGCCAAATCAGGAGAACAGGATGTGTTTGAGAAGACAGTGGAAAATGGTGGCTAGCAACTTGCCTGCAGACATCACCATGTTGCTTTCCTGGGAGGTGGAGAACCTGGGTGTTTTCACCACTTTGATTGTTCTTTTGTCTCTGGTTAGAAGTGATGGAGGCAGGTCCCATCCATGCATCCATCCATCACATAACAATGGAGAAAACTCTCAGGATCCACCTCAAAAATGGCAGCATTGTCCTTTGACATGTTGTGCCGAGTTTGTTTTGGATCAGGTCCAGGAAACTTTGGGACCCAAAAAGCTGACACCTTGGACATTTGGAGTTCATTGCAGGCAAATTCATAGAAAACTGTTTAGCTCCTTCAAACTTAGGCCACAAGTTATTGATGATCCCTTGTATGACACAAAATATAACATGCACATACAATTTAAATGCAATGCATATTATGACATGGGGTGAAACTCCATGTGCAAAAAAAGAGGGGCTCACCCTGTAAGTTCCTCTTATTGTCATTAGTTATCAACAGCAGACAGAGAGTCTATTAGTGAATTTACTAATTTACTGGAATGCTACATTAGCATTGACTCGACCTTGCCGTTTTACCAAGGTCCATTTTGTAGGGCTACCCCTTGTATTTTGAGTCTGTTAGCCAAGCTGGCTCCCACTCCAGCATGCAGTGTGTTGGCCTTACGCCTGGATTGCGCTTGCCCATGTTAAATAAAGTAAGGTTAGGTGGGGTTGTTCTTTCATCCAGCAGTGGCATTGTCATTAAAAAAAATAAATAAATAAATAACCCTGACTTTCATTTGTCTTACTCCCTTGCTTGATTTTTTGGACATTGCTAGCTAATGTTATTTCAGCACTGATGTCTGTGCTAGTTTATCCCAATGAATAAACTTATCATCATCATCTAAAGATATTAAAATAGGGGTAGTCAAGTAGTTACCCTTGGACTAAAAATGCTGTTATTTGCTTAAAATTAAAAGTTAAATTACTGAAACTTGGTGGGAGGAACTGGGATGTATTTGTTTGGGGGTGAAGTTGTTTTCAACTGATTTTCACTGTAGGCCTACGGTTAGAGTTAAGGTTATGTTATCTCTCTGGCTCCCCCCACTCTGGATGCCATCTCTGTATTTAGTTAGGGATCCACAGCATATCACTCGAGTGCTTCCCTCTATGCAGAGACCCATGAACAGGCATGTTTAACTTAGAGTGAAAGACAGGGATAGTTGTCCAGACACAAAATCTGCTTTTCACTATGGTTAGGATAAGGGGAACATGTAGTTAGGGCAAAATGTGGTTGTAGCATTCAGAAAGCACGATCAGATGGTAAGAGGAAAAATAAGATAATGAAAAAGAAAAAGCATTCAAGAGTATATTCCAAATTGTTCGGTAATTGTGACCAACAGGAATCGAGTTTTGTAGAGGTTGGAGTGAACTTATCTTCTCTCCATTCCAAGGCCAAAGGGAAAGGGGTACTGTTCTTTACCCAGTGAACACTGCAATGAGCATGACCACACTGTCAACAGAGCTGCAACTCTCCTGGATAGATTTATTGTGATAGTTGTTTAGTTTCGGGGACAAAATAATTTTCATTGTCTTAAAAATATGTGACTCTACAATATTAATTTGTACTATAATACAATTGCTATACTTGGGATTAACGGACAGCTATCTATGATTATTAGGCAAGCCATCTACTGATATCTGTGGGTATAATTCCTCAAATCTGATGATTGTGGAACATAACTGAAAGGAAAGAAAGGAGCTTTTTGATGGACTTTTCCTCTTTTACTGTTGAGTGCCGGCTGACTGGACAGTGGCTGTTCAGCGAACTAGCATATGGAACGTCAAGTGGGCCACAGCTTGCCTCTCTTCATTCACCATATCAACCACTAAAAACGTCAACCTCACCTGCAGTCCAACACAAAATTAATGCAGACTGTCATAAAATTAACATCCACCAGTAGGTGATGTTCTGGTACACCTGGCGCTATATAATACTGATTTTGTAGTCTGCACACAGAAGGAGTCATATTATGGATACATTTATGTCCTATTGCAATCATGACTACACTTCTGATGATGTTGAGAATTATAAAAACTGTTTTAATATGTCACTGTGGTATGCAGTAGTCCATGATCAAAATTATGAGGGTTGCTAATGATACTTCCAATAATATACCTAATAGCGTTCTGATGGTCACTCCTGACGCATAATGCACAGGTGATCTGTTTAAACATCAGCTTATCATCAATGCTAACTGCCCAGCCCTTTGACGGGGGTTTGGTTGATCCATACACATCTTTATTTTGGCCACATTCAACTGTAAGAAGCAGTTGTCACACCAGAGAACAAAATCATTGAGAACAGGCAGAATCCAAACGTCCATTTTGACACTGGCTTATGACAGAGTCATCAACAAACTTTGAGACGTGTCAGTCAGGATAGTGATTTCAGCAGTCACTGGTACATGTATAGGAGCCAGCCTTAAGTTCAAGCTTTTCAGCATCACATGCCCTTAAATCTACCAGAACACCATAGGAAATGTTCATTTGCATTTACCATTGTTGACATTCTATGCTAGCAAGCAGATATTTCTAAATATCATCTTACCAGCATCTTACTAGCTTTTTGTGACATCCAACTTCAAATGTTATACATAATTATGCACAAGAAAACTACATCATTCAGGGGCCACTGCCATTTACTGCAGTATTCTATTATGGATAACTCTGGAAATTAATCATGGTGACATAAAATCATTTCAATTGCCTTTCAGCTTTGATATCCATTGTTTTAAAAGTGGGGAAAACTGCATAATTCAAATGCCTCACACATGTCTCTTACATCTATTGCCTGCATCAGAAGAGCCTACAAATTAAGTTATTGGTACTATGCGGTATGTAATGCACTTTTGGAAGGGCTATATCCTGTATCCTCACATATGAACCCAACAATGTAACTGGGATATTATTGACTAGGAGATGCGGTGCTGAATGCTGTGCAGGCAGGGCTTGAATCTTGGGACTGGACAGCATTCCAACTACATGGGCTGCTTAGCGAGGTGAACCCATTCAGAGCAGAGGGCTGAGTATACTGTACACTCACTGGCAGCGAAGGAAAACGAGTGACTAAGCATGGGGTACGAGGCATCCTTGCTTTCTCTCCCTGACTTGTGAAGTGCAGCTCAATGCTTCCATCTATGGGACTCCCATCACACTTTGCAAATGAGGGGTTTCATTTCTCATTTCTTGTTCTTGTTGCTCCTTTTGTAGCACAAGAAAAATGCAATGTGATCACTCAAATGTGCAGAATTCAAAATGCATTCCAGTGTGTTTTGTATTTATTTCACCAGGATAACAGGTGAATTCAGTGATGCAATTCAACTGTATCTCTTTTTTACAGAGTAAAAAATGCATCTTGAATCTTTTTTGTACCCGCTTTGCAAGTAGAGTTCTTTGACCTGTGGGCGGTGTATGTGTACACACACATGCATACTCTGACAAACACAAACACACACAATCACACTGATATGATTTTGCTCAGCGGTGGGCTGTTTATTAAAAAATGGGTAGACCACTGAGCTCTACACCTCCCCACTGTTTCTGAATAATAAGTATTAACATTGTGGTGTCTCCTCCCTGAGAAATGCTGCATAATTGCAGTAGTTGCTAGTTTGTGCGTGTGTGTGTGTTTAGGTCATTGTGCGTATGTTTGTGTGCATGCGTGCGTGGCCATGCGCATGCATTTGTGCGTGCAAGACTTCTTGCAAACAAAAGCAACTGAGTTATGACCTTGTTTGAATTAACCAGAAGGCTTTGTTGTATAGCGAGAGCTTTATTAATTCATGAAACTATCATGCTGTCACTCTTCCTCCCTGAGGTGATTAATATGACTGTGACATAGACGACAAGCTAATTCCCTCTGGAGAAATATGCCCCATGAATTCTCTTTATCATTTATCTATACCACATATTTATGGATCATGATAAATCAATTTTCATGACACCTCTGGCCACAGCAAACTTTACTTTGTTTACTATGCACAACACACTGGCATACACATACAGATACATACAAGTGGCACTAACAGACTCAGATTCACACATAAAAGCACTTAATTATATATGGACATTTGCCCTACTATGATCTTTTGGATGTCAGATATGGAGTCAAGTTGGGGTCGAGATGAACATTATTTATGACATGTTACTGTTCAATCAAAGTAATAAGTTAACCTACTTTCCATGAGGAGCAGGCTGACATATTGCTTTGACTTTTGCCTCTCTTGCAAATGCGGTATGATGCTCATTTAGCAATTTAGTAATGCAAAGGTTACATTTGACTACAATATTTTTCTTTCCCCTCATCTTATGGAAGAGATTAAGTAGAGTGACACCATAATTGCTGCCTTTCTTTGATTTGTGCTTCCCAGTATCAAAAAGAGTTGAAGCATAATTCAATTATGACTCATTATTCAGAATTAAGCTCAGTTCAGCCAGTATGAGAAATAATTCATTACGTTCCTTAGTCACTCTGTAAAGTAATATTATTATGGAAGACTTATAATTCATTTCAGTCAGTAAAGGAACGGCGCATACAACAGCCTTACTGTTCTCTCTAGCTCCACATTTCACCTCTAAGCACCAGAAACAGCAGAAAGCACGCTTAAATACCCCTGCTTGAGAACTAAATAGATATTCATGCGAAAGATAGAGAGGCAATGCAAGACTGAAGGAGTGAAGAGGAGATGGTGAGATAGAGATGAATGAGTGAGATTCACCGACAGCATGTCAAATCACTTCTCACTAATGTTCCTCTTAACCCTGAATGTGTCACCACACACACACACACACACACACACACATATATGCCAGCACACGACCATTCATTTTCTTGAGCCATCTGGTTGGAGCTTTTAAAGCCAGTTCTTTGGGACAGCAAGCAAAGACAGTGGGAGGTGGATCATTGCTAGAAAGAAAGAGACAGTGAGAGGGAGCAAGGTGAACATGGGGGCAGGTGCATTAGCTCAAAGGACACCTGGAGGAGGACGATAGTTGACAAGTGACTTTCTGAAGACCGTGTTATTAACATCTTGGACTCCGATGTAAAAGAATTATTGATTACCATGTTTTGTGCCTTTTGAGAGACATACACAAATGAGCGGCTTTATCATGAAGCCATTCAAGAGTTGTCCAATTTCCCTCTCTATACTCACTGATAAGTGCTCTCCTTGCCTGTCAGTCAGGACTTAGCCTGATTCCCTCTCAGCCCACATGCCCAATTTAGTCTCCACAGGAATCTATCACACAGCGATGCTATCTGCACGAAGCCCAGTCTCCCTTTCACCCCCCCATCTGTCTTTTACCTCTATCTCTCTCTTCTTCCCTCCACCTCTCAGTTTCTAGCTTTCTTTACCGCTTATAGCTCCCACTATTTTTCTGCAGCTTTGTCTTTCTTTTCTTCCCTTTCATCCCCCCACTCTCTTTCTCAAGGACCCCACCAGCTAATCAAGTGCGGAGGGAACATAACTTTGCATATAGATCAAATCTCCCATTGACAAGGAAAAGAGAAGAAAAATGTCTACATCTCTTTCATATGAAGCCTTTCGGTAATGTGATGGATGAGTTGCATTTAGCTTCAGCAAACTTTTGAGACATTTCACAGATATGATTTGATTAATGGCCAAGCTGAAACATCCACTACAAAGGGGAAACTCTCGGGGAGGGGAACTCTCTTCAATAGTTGTCAAAGAAAACAATGACTGTTAGTTGTGTCAGCCAGCCCCCTCATACCTGAGTCAAAGCATACTGAGCAGATTTATGTGCGATCAGCAGAACAATGACAGTACACATCCGGGTAGATACACATAACACAATGCACCTTTGGGCAGGAAAATCAACATGTCATCAGCATAAAGAGAGACAAAATGGGAAGGCTCATAGATGGTGATTGGCTGGTGGCCCACAGACTGTCATACTGCTTGGGCAATGGGCTGCATAGATAAAGCAAGTAATAGAGAAGACAAAGTACAAGCCTGAAGGGAGAGCCTAGAGACGTGGAACCCGAGCAAGCATGAATTGCCTGTCAGCACTACTGCACAGAAGTTAACACACAAATCCTGAATTATGAAAATGAAGCCTTTACCAAAGCCCATATTATGGGGCACACACTGTAATCAATCCCTCACAGACAGTGAAATATCCTCTTAGCATCTCTAGAGAGAATGTGACAATGGGGCTCTCTGACCTGCAAGTGTATCCTATAATATGAAGCAGATGGTGAACATCATCAAGAACTGCATCTTGATGTAATGAATGTTGCTGAATCTTAATTGTTGCCACAAAGTATCACACAGCACCACAAAGTGCTGAAAACTGTGCTTGTGGACATCTGTTGGTCAACAACAATGTAGAGACAATGCACAGCATGCATATTTATAGCTTAAGGCTACATCTCAAGCAATGGCTTGTCTCTTATATTATCCGAGAGTTTCTCTGTGTTTTGAAGAATAAGTACTTCTCTTTAAAAAAAAAATACAGAAAGAAAAAGAAAAGCTGTCTCAAAATTACAGTCAAAATTATATAGCTCTTGCTGCCAAGTGTCTGTTCTAACTGCGGGCATTTTTCACTACTGGCTGCGGGCATTTGTCACTGCTTCTCACACATTATGTGACAACATGGAGTGCATAAAACACATTAGCACTGTTTATCATTTGCACTGACAACAGTGTGTTAAGAAGAGACCGGATCAGTATCATAACAGAGAGTTAAAGATAGCAGGGTGAGAAATAGTAAGACCAGAAACTTTTTTTTTTTTTTTAACAAGACTGTGTCTTACTGGCCTTGATCTGTAAGACAGTTCTGATGAGCTGCTGGTTATGCCCGTCCCTGCACAAATTTACTTAAATATGATTCTTAGTTTTTATTTTTACTAATATCCATGCACAGAAGCATATGGGTATGAGCTTTTTCTGTCCATTAATATTGTTAGAATCTCTTAACTAAAAGCTTAAACTCTTTCACAAGGTTAGGGCCTCACAAAGAAGTACAGGTTGAATATATTATTTATACATAACAGTATTTTAACCACAGATCTTTTGGTAAGCTTTAAAAATGAATGGGTCATATTTCCATCTTTCAAATGTCTGTCTGAGTAATGTCCGGGTCAGTTTCTTCTCACCTGGCTATAGCCAGGTGATATAACCAAGGTTTCTTGTTCCTTCTTTATAACCACTAAAAGAGAAAATCAGTCTATTCATACACATTAAATGACAGTGTACAATGTATACTTAAGGCTAATGCTGAAGTTTTTTTTTTTATTATTATGGGATATTACTAACATATTCACAGCCAAATGAATTTGAGACAATTTTCAGTAAGTTGTTGATTCTAGACAGATGGGTAGAGGACAGTGGTGGTACCAAGAAGCTGGACATGTACATTATATAGTTTCTTCTAATCAGAGTGTGAAAATGCCTGAGTCAAGGCAGCTGATGGAAGGCAGACACACGAGGAAAGTTCTGATACAACCACATCATTAAAGTTACACTTTGCACAGCTCTGCACATTTAGAGTCTCATTAAAAGCATGTAGTTTGACACCAACTTTTGGTATGTTACTGCACTTGAGATATATGGAAAAGCTGCTGCATCAACAAAGTTAGCAAAAGTCTGACATTCAAGTCCAAGCCTCCACAGTCCCGACAGAAACCAGAGTCCCACTGCCACTGCCAATTTAAAAGCCCAAACCCTTTCCAGCAAACCAAAACATTTCCTTTTCTAAAGGCTTATGGTGGCCGATGTTTGTTAGTTTACAGTAGATTTCCTCTCTGTGCCTCTCCAGAAGGTGTAGAGACACAGACACACAAGCACACACACACACACACACCCACACACACACACACAGC
>OMLB01018758.1:3405-13823 GCA_900302555.1 Myripristis jacobus | reverse complement strand
CCTTTAGTTGGGAAGTCCCTGACCTATACTCACCTTTATAGGTGAACCCCAATCTGGCTGTGAGAGGGTTCAGAGAGCAAGCGAGCGAGAGAGAGGGAGAGAGAGAGAGAGAGAGAGAGAGAGAGAGAGGGAGAGGGAGAGAGAGAGAGAGAGATCTCTGAGTTGATTTAAAGATGGACAGTGCACTCTAGTGTTTATTTGGTGAATATTATGAGCACTGAAACGCCTGATGATACCAAGGATTAGGAGGTTTAGTATGAGTTACCAAATGAACAGTGTATGTGATTTAAATGGCATAATCCATATGTGCTCGACTCTTATTTGGATGTTATTGTCTTTTTTTGTAGGTATCTTGCCCAGGAGATCAAGAAAAGAGAGGGATTCCGCCTCCTGATGGAAGTAAGATTTTTCACACTCGGTCCACAGTTTGAAAAAAACAAAAACAACTTGGAGTATCAGGCTTTGATTTTACTGTCCGCCATTTGCCAATCCCATTGATCATCATTAAAATAAATATATTGAAATTAATTTCTTGATACGTCCTGTAGTCAGTCCTACCTGAATGAGATGCAATCCTCTGACCTCTGCTTTCTCTCCTGCAGCCTGAATATGCAAACGTTTGCTTTTGGTACATTCCACCAAGTCTGAGGAACATGCCAGAGAGTCCTGAGTTTTGGCAAAAGCTTCACACTGTAAGTAAAAACAGAGATATCGCCATCATAAGGAAGTTTGTCCATAAAAAAATCATTTGTGATGCTATGACATCCTTTGAATTAAATGTAAACGTCAGAAAACAGAAACTTATCAACTCTGCCACAGCCAAAGTGCGCTGATAGGTAAATCACACTTGATGGGTTTTTGAACCAAATAACCATCAAAGTGAATGTCTTGGGTTCATGTCTTTTTTTAACTTTTCTTTTTTTTTTTTTTTGCTTATTTCCAGTCCATGATGTACACTTATTTAACAGTAAATGTCAAAAAAATGCATAAACTTTTCTGTTTGTGTGAATTTTTATATACAAATGTTATTCCTTTTACTTCTATGACAGCATTGTATCTCTAATGATGATCTAACATATAAATTTCAAAGAAACCACACCATGACACATTTCTGAACAGCCACACCTGTCTGTCTTTCCTCTGAAATGAACCTGCCTTTGCCCTGAGACTTTTCCCACACATGAAGTAATACCTGTTAGTGTGAAGAAACACACTAACAGATGTGTCACAAGTCAACACCTATAGTAGACAAGTTTAGACAAGTGTCACGCAGCATAATCACTTCTCAGTCAAAAAATACTAAACCTGTATTGGCAGTAATTAGTCACTCTGATGTACCCTTCAAACCTGCAGGTGGGGCCAACAGTGAAAGAGCGCATGATGAAGAAGGGCAGCATGATGGTGAGTTACCAGCCTCACGGGGACAAGGTCAACTTCTTCAGAATGATCATCATCAGCCCTCAGGCCAGCAGAGAAGACATGGACTTTGTCCTGGATGAGATAGACCGTCTGGGACAGGACCTCTAATGAACTCAGAAGGGTGTGTGTGGGGGGGTTACTGTTGGTGTCAACAATTCAGCTCTGAAGATCCTCTGTCCTCCTGTTCATCTGTCAGCCACAGAAGCCGATACGGACAGCCATGCTTGCCTCGCTAAGTTGGAGTCTAAAGTGGAGAGAGAGTTTTAATGTAGTTTATTTTGGCTCTGAGGGAATGCACTGAGGGAATGCTGGGTAATCTGTTCATAATTCCTGCCAGCATCCTATCTGCCTGCTTTTTTCAGACTGCCTTTGAGTAGATCTAGTTAGAGGACAATAAGCTGTGTGCTGCTTCCCCAGAGTATTAGAGCATGGGGTGTCCCGACTCTTTTAATATGAGAGACCTGCATTAAAAAATACAGTAGAGCAGAGACCACATCCTGAAGTGATTTTTGTTGTTAGACTTTAAAGGAAAAAAAGAGCTTCCACACTCTATGTGTTACACTTGCAAAGGGCTTTGTTAAAAATGTTTCGGTCCACGGGACCTTCATTGGGTATCTGTTGTTAGATATTACCTGGGATAGAAATGAACATCTGCCCTACTATAGGTGTTGAGAGGACAGTGGGCAGAGTGAAACCTGTGAGAGAAGGTTTTATACATTCTGTCTGCCAATGTACTGTCAACATTTAGATAATGAAATAACACTGAATTAAACCATTCCATATTTTGGATATTTGGGGACTTCCTGAGATTCACTGATGAAACTCTGGACGTCCCAGTTTTAGGAACCACTGTCTTAAAACTACTGTAAGAGTTAATTAAGGAGACAAAAATGCAACAGATTGAGGAAAGAACAGGACAACCCCATATTTTTTCACATCTCCAGCCTAAATTTTTTGACAAGCCTATCAGGAATATTAAGACTACTGAATGACTTTTATCAAGGGGGTGCCTTGTATTTTTATACTTCAGGTTTTCTTCAGGGTTGACATTTTTACAGTTTATGGAATTACTGTATAAACAAATGAAGTTTGCAGCATGTTTTTTATTTATTTATTTTGTAGAATGGTCTTTTACCATATTTTCATCTCCAACAATAAAGTCTTAATTTACTCACTCATGTTGTTGTTCAGTGCCACTTATTTCAATCAACCTCGAGGACAAATATAATTTATCAGCATATTACTGAGTGTAGTGATTATCCATTTATTCCACGTGTCACTGGCAATACGGCTCCCATCGTTCAGCTCAGAAATAGAGTTGATGAATACGTATTGCATTTAATTTAACACTAGCATTGGTTGGATAGAAGTACTAAATTAAAAGCCAAGATGAATCTGTCATATGCATATGGGTGAATGAATACAATGCATGGGTTTGTTCACCCAGCTGAAGCCACGGTTAGGGTTAGGATTTGCGTTTAAGGGCTAGATTGGAAACAGGATTAGGTTTAGATTAGGGTTTGGCATGTGTTGGTGAAGGTGAAAGTCAGGGTTAAGGGTTAGAGAATGAGTGTGGTCAGTGGAAATTAGGCACAAGCATAGTAAACGTGTGTGTGGCAAGAGTGTGTGTACATTATGTGTGTGACTGCAAGAACAGATAATGATGGTTAATGGAGAGTAAATAAAAGGATTGTTAACACTGAACATAACATTAATTTCATCTCCGATACTTTCCCTGTATGCCCTGACACTGATGATTTTAGTCCTAAAAGTCTCTGAATCTGACAGTCCATGCCCTTAATTATGATTCTCTGAAGTCTTTACTGAAGTGTGTATTCTGGGGAACAGGTGGTTACAGACATACAGAGCAGGAACAAGCATGGCAGATAACACAGACCAAAAGATGACTTTGCATCTTGCAAGGTCGGAACAGAAAGCTGAACTTCAGTGGAAACTGAACTAATCAGGTAATAAAGAACAGGTGGGTGGACTGATTGATTGATTGATTGATTTATGGTGATGGCAGGATGGGAGAGAGTGAATGAGCAGGTAAGCAAGGGGCAGGGCAGGGCAGGTGAGCAGGGGAAACAAGCTGGATAAGACTATGGCATAACAGAAAGGACAAGAGAGCAAAACAAAGCATAAACAAACTGCAGTTTCCCAAAGGCCTTACGAGCACAACAGGCTCACTGTGTTTGAATACATTGCAGGGTGGAGAAGGTTCAGCAGCAAAGATATATTATGAGGATGATGAAAAAAGCAAAGTGTTACAATGTGTGATAACTGTTACACTTTCATTTCCATGTAGTGGTTAGAGTTTTGTTATGTGTCTGCACTGAAATAAATTGAAGAGCGCATCATCAGGCTTTTTGCAGATTTTCACTTTATTTTAGGGATATGGTTTTTGCCTTTTGTTTTTTAATCCTCTGCATTTTAACACAGCCACAAACAGTTCCTCTATCTACATGGTTCTGAGTCACCACAGATTGCATTTCCTTTTATAATTCACAAAGTGCGCAAAAATGAAAAGGAAAGCTGTGTTCCAGGGACTAACTGGCACAATGCAAGTCATCTTTTTTCACTCTCTCTGTGTCTGTCATCTCTCTGTGTCTGTCTTTGAGTCTTTATCCTCTCATCATTAATCTCATTAATCCCCTTTCTGCATGGATGAGTGAATTTTTAGACATTGTCAGTCAGGCTTTTTGTGCATTAAAGCAAAGAGCTTAGTGTTTAACGAAGTTAATGGTTGACCTTTCAGCAAAACTGGACACAGTTGTCCAGATAATGCTCAAAATGACTGAAGGGTCATCCATTAGTCACCCAAACACCGGCAATGAGATGAAGGGAGGGAGATGAAGGAGGAAAAGGATGGATAGAGTTAGAGTTCATCTGTCGGTCTTTTATTTGCTCTTGTTATGAGTTCTTCAGCTTCAAGAGCCCTTCAGCTACAATGAATAATTTGATTGTTGTTTTCACACTTCACATTTTCTCTAAAGGCATCAGACAGGAGCTGGATAGGGAATATACTGGATTTTGAATGGAGATGACAGCCTTGAGAGCAGTTTAAAGGTGAGTTATAAGTAACCTACTTTCCTGGAGTATTTCATTAAGAGTTTGACAAAGGAGGCTCACATGTCCAACATATCAAATTTATTCACAAGACTATTGTTAAACTGCTGTCTGTACTGCAACTAGTCAGTTAAAAGCAGCATACTTAAAGGTGCAATATGCAAATTTGCTGGGGGTTGACTGAGCTGAGGAATCTTTAGACTCAACAAAAAGTGAAGCGAGCATGAAATTTGTATGTAGACCCAAACGACCAGTCTACATGGTTCTCATCAAGCTGATAATTTACATGCATATTGCATTTTTTTTTTTTAGTCTGAGTGGTCCTCACTTCAATTAACCTATTTCATTTTGTTAACAGAACAAACCCAGACATTTCCATGCTTCAAAAATAAACTTTGTCTTTCAATAATAAAATATTCTTTGCAAGCCTGTTAATTGCTGCCATTCCCCTCTTCCCCTCTTCTTCTTCTCTGTTGATGAATCTTTAGCAATCACCCAAATCCAGAAAAATACAAACAAATAAATATAATTCAGTCACAATTTGGTTTGGTGATTTGGTTGATGAAAGAATGCTTCAACAGTGAATGTGCACTAATCTACAGTCACCTACTTTTGAGATAATAAAATTTAAGCTTAAACTAAGCAACAACCAACAAGAGCGATAACGGTGATAAAAATGCAAAAGTCAAATCAAACAGTGCTTACATTTGAATTAGTTGAGTGTTACCTAGCTAATAAAACACGCATATGGCTCTTTGATTGTATTGTCTTGTGTCTTTTCTTCCTAATCTCTGCTCTACAGGACACAGTACATGTAAATCCACCCTTAAGTCAAATACCTAAAAGCCATGGGGATCATTCGCACTGGTTTGGATGACAATTCCCTCAGCAGCGATGACAGCTTCGATGAATTCTTCCCAGAAACTTTAGAGACTGCGACTATCAAGGGTGTATACTTTCAGCGTGCTCAACGTCTCTGCGGCACCGAGGCCTCACACCTTGAGCTCGATCACACCCAGACGGCCCTCATCAACGTGGGGGGCAGCTCTTACACCTTCCTCTGGAGCACCCTGGAGGATTTCCCCCAGAGCCGCCTGAGTCAGCTGCGCCTCTGCACCACCCCGGAGGAGATAGCAAAGCTGTGTGACGACTACGACGAGACGCGCCATGAATTCTTCTTTGATCGTGACCCCGTTGCGTTCAAGGTCATCCGCAACTTTCTGGCAAGAGGGAAACTCTGCCTGCTGCGGGAGAGATGCAACGCGGCACTGCACAGTGAGCTGGAGTACTGGGGCATTGATGTGGGACACATGGCGCCTTGCTGCCGCCACCGTATGTTGTGCTTCATGGATGATTTGGCCAAGCGGCAGAGCAAGCACGAAGAATGGATGCGGAAGAGGATGCTGCAGAAGAAGGCTGAGATGGAAGCAACAGGGCTCTGCAGGCTGTTCTGGCTGCTTGGAGAAGCAGTGGAGAACCCTCACTCAGGCTTAGCAGGGAAGGTGTACGCCTGCATCTCAGTCGCCATGGTGATGATCACTGTCATCAGTCTGTGCATCAGCACCGTGCCAGACTTGCAGAAGGATGAGGCTATGGTGTGTATGAAGTTATTTTTGCCAAATTTCATCAGTTAAATCCTTACTTTAAAAAAACACAGCAATATATCAGTGTCATACACATGATATAATTATTTTGAATAAATGATCACGATTGGTAGCCATCATCTCACTTAAAGTATAACTAAACCCTAAATCCAAATCTCTGTGAAGCCTGACCTCTAGTGGTGATAGGGTACCTGGTCTTTGATGGCAGGTGATGTCAGCACCTGTTGTACTCGTGACATCGCCTGCCACCACAGACCAAAGGTTTAGTTACTCTTTAAGTTGTATTCAGCCACATTTCCCTTTGCTTCCTGTAGCAAGGAGGATCATTTACTGTTACTAAAACTCTGGGACTGTTATTTGTAGGCTTGTGTGAAGTGTAAGAGAAAATCAGTCCAAGTCACTCACTGTCTGTCCATTTTCTCCACAGCGATGTGCCATGTTTGTGGTGGAGTCCATTTGTGTGGTCTGGTTCACCTTTGAGTTTGTGGTGCGATTTTTCCACGCACAGAGCAGGCTGGACTTTGTCAGCAGCCCTCTCAACATCATCGATGCCACTGCCATTCTGCCCTACTACATTTCGCTGCTTGTGGACCTTAAGGATGATTCTTTGCAGAATAGCACAGGAAGGAGCTCCCTGGATAAGTTGGGCCTAATCCTGCGTGTGATGAGGGCCCTGCGTATACTGTATGTGATGCGGCTTGCTCGACACTCTATGGGATTGCAGACTCTCGGGCTAACGATGCAACGGAGCATGGCGGACTTTGGCCTGCTGCTGCTCTTCGTCTGTGTTGCTGTGACTCTTTTCTCCCCGTTGGTCCACCTTGCTGAGAGTGAGCTGGCGCCAAAAGCTGCCAGATCCCCACAGGTCAGCTTCAGCAGTATTCCAGCATCCTACTGGTGGTCGATCATCTCGGTGACGACTGTGGGATACGGCGATATGGTGCCGTACAGCGTCCCCGGCCAGTTAGTGGCACTGATGATAATCTTGTCAGGGATTCTCATTGTGGCTTTCCCCTCCACTTCTATCTTCCACATATTCTGCCGCACCTACCTGGACCTCAAGGAAGAGAGTGACAGGCTGCGGAAGGAGGAGAGAGGGGCAGAGCTCGCCACGAAAACCGCAGAAACCATGAAAGAAAGAGATGCATGGCGAGCGAAAGCATTTCTGCCACGTTCAGATAATCCCTACGCTGTCTCCACAGAAGACATTGCACGAGCAGTCACACATAAGAATAATCAACCTCCTCCCTCACCTTTGCTCTCCTACATCTTCAGAAATGTATCACACACACACTCGTGATGAAATATGTGGAGACTTCATTTCACCTAAACGTAAACTTCAATGTGTTCACGGCGCAGTCGTCTGCTACGATCTGTGGATAATCATTCCGTGTCGAGCTCATATTTAATATCAAAAGTTAGTGTTTGCCTATCTTTCAAGTCACTGTCGACAAAAACTGTGTAACGGGATATTAGCATTTGTCACATTACTGTTGAAATCATTCATCTGAGAATTACTGGGTCAAGAACACGCCAGGCAGCAGAAAAATGATCAAAACCAAAATTAAAATTATACAAAGCCGAAATGACATTTGACTGAAATGAGGCCACACCAGGCAGAATTATTACATTTGAAATGTCATTTAAAAGTACTGTCAAACTATGAACAGTACGTTTTCTTTCTTTCTTTCTTTCTTTCTTTCTTTCTTTCTTTCTTTCTTTCTTTCTTTCGAAGGATTACTTGTGGCATTTGTGCTTTCTTTTGCACTGTGACTGTAGAGAGAGACAGGAAAGATTAGAGAGAGAGGATGACATGCAGCAAATGGGTCAGGCTGGAATCGAACTCAGGTCACTGCAATAACAATAAGTGGTGAACTCGCAGTGCCGCCAACACAAACAGTCTAATCTGAAACACCAAACTAATCCAAAGAGCACTTTTCATTGCAAGCTGAGGTGCACCCTAATGGTTTGACTCTAGACATGTTGTTGTCCACTAGGGGGCAGGCATAACCTTCTGTTTTAACAAAACAATCATGAGCGATTATCTCAAGCCATATACTAAATATAGTATAACTGCTTCCTGGTGGCCTACTGTCAAAAAAGTTACCTCACCAGCAATTACTCCAGGATTTGAAAGGAAAAAGCCAAATTTATGTTTTTGGTATATTTTTAATACACAGTTTTGTTCCATTTGGTAAAAATAATTGGCAAAATACTGGAATTAATCTTCAGCAAAAACTGAACATTGACTGATTGTGTTAAAGCACCCTGATGCAGACGGCAGTCATTCCTAAAGGAGAGACCAGGAGAGCGGGATGCCATTGGAAACGAGGCCTGTGAAAGACGGGAGAGCAGGCCAGAAGTTAATTCTGGACACAGGATGTTTGCCCCTGAGGAGAGTCAGTGATTCCAGGAATACGCCAACAGACACAAAGACAGCCATAAGGAGGAGAGTTAGGGATTATGAGATGGAAAAAGATCAAAGGCAGAGCGAGAGAACAAGAGAGAAAGGAAAGAGAGGCAGAGACTCTGTATGTGTGTGTGTGTGTGTGTGTGTATCATGTGGTACTCACTGTTCCCTGTTACCCCACTAGAGCCAGTCTGCGGGTCCAGCAGGCCTGTCATTACATTCCCCGGGTACAAACTCTGGTCTGCACCGGAATGTCTGCACCACACACACACACACACACACACACACACACACACACACACATCTGCACGCACACAGGGCCAAGCATATCTCTGTCCAACTCGGTGCTTATTCCACTATGAAACATTTCCACGCTACAGGACACACTGTCAATGAGGGGGTTAGTTCACTCAATCAACCTCAGTGCTGTGGTCCTGTGTGGAGCAGTGCTGCTGCTGCTGCTGCTGCTGCTGCTGCTGCACGGGACGCTTTCATGGTTTCCCCCAAGAGCCCAGGTCACAAATAAATGATTTCAGCTGATTCTTTATTTTTGCTAAAAGCTGCACAACACTTGATTTTTAATGTCTCATCGGCTTTAATCATAAAAGCGGGGATGGCTTGGTTTCAAAATGAGACATGACTATGAAATGTGTCTATTAGAAACTGGACTTGCATTACATGATCTGTTGAAACACTGATTACTTCCTGACACTTTTGGGTTACTTTTCCTCAAATTCCCATAAAAATGCAAAGTAATTATCATCTGTCAGCTGTGTAAACTGCTGTTTCTATTCATATTTACACCCGCCTCCCTTTATTTTCTTTTACCATTTCTCAGTTTTTCAAATGTATCAAAATGTACAAATGTATTACTCACTTTGTTACTGTACAGTAAGAATAATGGATTGTAGTAACATTTTCAGTTACATACTGTGCAGTGTTAGTCCCACTATAGATATTACATCTGTTCTCCAAAATGTCAACTTTTATGGAAAGAAAACAGTCTTAAATTCAGATTGATGGTCATGTATTGTTGTGCTCAGCTTATCAGATTTTCTAAAGACTGTCATTATAAGGCATAAGGGTTATAAAAAATGTGGAATAAATACATGATAACCATCAAAACCACTGGTGTCACATGCACACATGACAAGTGTGATGTTACTCCTCACTCTCACATGTTCACTGTGTCCTCATCTTCAGTAGAGTATTGAAATAAAGCTTTATTTGTTGCTGGTGTGTTATTTTGTAGAGATTATTCTGTAGAGATCCACTGGGGTTTTTTCTCTTGAAAGGTCAAACAGGAGGAGGAGGACTAGAGGGAGGCAGAAAAAGTAGAGGAGGCAGTCAGCGGCGGGATGTGGAGGGAAAGGAAGGAAGCTAAGCAAGGAGGATAAGGAGGGTAAAAGTGGATATTTGGAGTAAGAAGAAGATAGAGGGGTTAGGGAAGTATAAAACGCATAATGAATACAGTCACAGTGGAGGAGTCAGCAACATTCATAAAATTGTTTGCTCTCAAATCCACTTTGTTTTTGAATAGATTTCAACATTTCCCAAATGATGACCCCTCTCTGATCTTGACTGACAAAATAATGCATGGAGGAGAGTAGTAAAGAATCTTTATGGTGTAATAATGTTACTTGAAGTCACCTAAAACTAACTAACAAGAAGAACAAGTTATTTTGGCTTTCTGGTTTCTATCTATTCCATCAGTCGCTCTAGTCACTTAGCTAACCAAGATTGAAGAAATGAATGATATAGAAAAGGTCTGCAAAAACGAATACTTCAAAAAAGTGGCTGTACTTGGTCTATATACAGTAAATCTCCTTAGTTCTGCCTTACACCATCTGGAAGATCCTGTGTTCCCTTACACACCGTGAAATCTGTTATGTAAAGCTTCTCTTTGTTGTCGCCGG